>CALNXK010000195.1:747500-772500 GCA_942486035.1 Porites lobata
ACAAATCTTCAGTGACGAACGTGCGTGAAGGTAAAGTATGCCAAATAATACTTTCCGAAATATGTTTTAAGAGTTTCTAAATAAGGGGACTGATTGGTTTTGTGTATAATTAACCTCTTCCGACTAGTTTTGTAAGGCGGAAAAATTCATTTCAAGACGTAGAACATTCATCATTTTACGCTATGGAAAATTTTGTATTTGAACAAGAGAAATTCTCTCTTGATTTAAAGCATTTTCGATGAACTTATTACCAGAAAACGTCACATCGTTAAACCTGCTCGAGGTATTAAACATGACTTCCAATAATTAAAATTTAAAGGATCATGCCTTCATGAGTAGCACTTATCAATTTTTCCACAAGGCTGAGACGTCAAACAAATGGACAAAGCGAGATTGGCGATCCACGCGACACGAACTTCTGGGCGTTATGGGTTTCTTCTCCATGATTGTATTTAAAGATAGCATAAGGCATCACCGGTCTCAAATCCCGCAGTATTTAGTTTGATACTCATGGACCTATCATTTGACCACTGATCCGCATGGCGCTTGAAGTATTGTATTGTAGTTTTTGGCTTTAACAAGAGAGACTCGATCTATCTCGGCCTTATAATACTCGACCCTTTCTATAATGGAAATTAAAAGCTTTCTTGACCGCGGCGTTTCACCTATGGGTGTTTCAGGTGAAATGATAGTGACTTAATGTTTATTACATAACACTTTTGAGTAAACTCCTCGCAAAGAACCATTTCATTCCAATTTACTGGGTACGTCATGAGAAAAATGATAATGAAATAACACAAGAGAGTACCAGTTGTGCAAATACATTATTCAATTTATAAAAAGCCAACTGGATTTGTAAGCAGCAAGTTCTATTTCATTCACTATTTTTATTTTGTAATTATTATTTTTTTATGAATAACTGTTATTTACTCATTTTTCTAACATTATTTGGGCTTAATTGTCTTATAACTGAAAAGCCCTTTTAGGGAGTTGTGGGAAATAAGAGTATGTGTGTATTTAATTTTCTAATATATTTTTTTGTCTGAATAATAGATCATGGAAGATCACTTTTTGTCCACTTGTTATATTTCAGTTTCATCTTATTATTTACAGGTCGAGGAACTTTTTAGAATAAAAGTGGCTAATAAAAGAGGATATAGTGACGATACGGCCAGCGATCCTAAACAAAAAACTTAGTCAACGGGGCATTAGCCCCATCAAACACTTTAGTAAGGCGGTGGGGGCACACAAACCGGGTATGTAAATCAATATATTTTATTATATTTTTTGGTTTGTTTAGTCACCCTGACATAACATAAAATTAAACGCTTTGAACAAAGGATGTTAATTAAATTGCAATAAGGATATAAGCCTGACAAAGCTAGGAGGTTTATGGAAAAAATGTAATTCTAACCGCTTTTTTTTGTTGTTGTTGTTTTTTCACGTCATGCTTTTTGTTTCTGATTGCAGAACAACTAAAGGCAAAACAAAGATTCGTGTCCCCCAACAGCGGGGACAAAAAGACAAAACCGTGCGTAAATATTTTTAAAGAAAACTTTTCGAGGAAGGTAATTGATTTATTTTGTGTTATTTTCATTCTATTTATTTTTATTTATTTATTTTGTATTTATTTCAAACTGCACATTTGAGGAAGAGAGGCGGGGGGTTTAATAAAGACGGGGCTTACTCAATTTAGCAAAGAAGATGGTACCAGTTTTCTAGATAGCAAAGTTGAGACGTTGGAGGTCATGCAACCGGGGATTAAAAACAAATCCGAATCCGATAGTCGCAGTAGACTTCTGACTGTCGTGATTGATTAAAACTGTCTATCATTTATAATTAGACTACCACGCGACGATGTTAAGAAATCTACGGTTAATACAAAGTAAGCCTTTAGTCTGATAAATCCAATTCACTGAAAGAGCCATAAGCATTGTATTTATTTTCAACTAACTGTTTATATCCCAGATTCTATGTAAGTTTATTTGTCTCAATGGCATTCAATGTTAAACTCAATCATTTTTACAAATATCCACCATACTTGCACGACCATCCTGCGACACGATATATTACCATAGGTTTCCAACAATACAATATGGATAAAATGTAATTCTTGCCGCAATTTTTTTTTCACGTCATATTTTGTTTTCGATCGCAGGAGAAGTGGCAAGACAGAGATTTGTGTCCCCCAGGAATGGGGGACGATTAAGACCACAAAAATGTATCCATTTGTTCAACAATAAA
Source organism: Porites lobata (assembly GCA_942486035.1). Classification (NCBI taxonomy): domain Eukaryota; kingdom Metazoa; phylum Cnidaria; class Anthozoa; order Scleractinia; family Poritidae; genus Porites; species Porites lobata. The sequence goes on from CALNXK010000195.1 coordinate 749,745, forward strand.
TTTAAGAGAAGAACTCTGAAAAAGATTGAGGAATGTCGTGTACTGATTACTATAGTAACGATTGTGTACTATTACCAACATCAGTGAAATTACGTGTACTAAGTGATACTAAAGTAATACAGCACGAATATAAAAGTACTAAGTACTAAGTACTTAGTACTAAGTGAAGGTAGATTATGATTTGTACTAGGATAAAGATAGTTGTTCAGTTAATAAAGGACATTATGTAGAAGGCAATGGAAGTGTGAGTATCTCCTTGTCTCATGACAACACCATACATTGGCGACGAGGATGAACTTGTAACTGCAGACCAAGCAGACGACGAACCTGAGCAGCCAGAATAGGCAGCACAAGCGGAGAATACTGATCCGCCAGACCCGGCAAACGAAGCTGAGCCAGACGAGGTTGAACCAGACGACGTTTCAAGAGAAATGGAACGCTCATTGCCCGCACCCACCGCCTTCAACATTGATGCGACTGATCTGTACAGCAAGTGGAAATACTGGAGTAGTGCGTTTGAGATCTACTCGATAGCATCTGACCTACTGAAAAAGGAGGATGCAGTTCAGAGAGCGACGATGCTGTATTGCCTTGGCCCCACAGTGTAACGCATTTTCAACACACGCTCCCTGGCGAACACAAGAGCCTCAAAGAAGCCAAGACCGCCTTGAATGGGTACTTTGCCCCGAAACGGAACGTGGTAGCAGAACGCTACAAAGTCAGGTCGAGAGCACAGACAGCAGACGAGTCGTTCGACGTGTACCTGACGAGCCTTCGATAGCTGGTAAAATCCTGCGACTTTGGCACTTTGGAAGAGAAGACAAGAGACCAAATTGTCGAGAAGTGCTCTTTCCAAACCTTAAAGTAGAAACTGCTCCAGCAAGAAGACCTTGACCAGGCAAAAACCGTGAGAATTGCGCGGAATGCAGAAACGGCCGTGCAAGAAGCGCGATTGCTGTCTCAAGGCACCAGAGAAAACCCAATACAGATCGACCACGTACACACTTCTTGGGGATCACAAGCAAAAACTTTCAGCTGCTACAGATGTGGTGGAACAGACGGACATGCTCCTGGCTAATGTGGCGCGATCAAGTCCAGGGTGTAATAAGTGCAAAAAAGTCGGACACTTGTAGAGGGTTTGCCGTTCAAAGTCCACAGCTGACCAAAGGAAAGGCAAGAAAGGAAAAGAAAAGAAACCACCCATGAAAGTCCGCAGCTTGAATTCGAAACCTGGCACAGACTGTCTTGAAAACAGCTCAGATAACGAGAGTGAAGAACCTGTGCTCTCCCTCAACAATAGTGATAGTTCCATCACAGTGAGGATTAACGAACAAAGGATCAAAATGATCGTCAACAGTGGTAGTAAGTACGACATAATATCGTCAGAGTTGCATAAGACGCAATTTAAGAACTATGAACTGAGTCAAACTCAAAAGCGTTAGGTTCTGTTAATGTACTTAAAGTATTCTATGTGGTAATTTTCCTCTAAGAAATTAGTTCCTGTTAGTGCATGCTCAGATTCAATCTGAAATTCGATAGCTAAAAAATGAATCATATGTATCAAGTATGTATTTTAGCCAGGCTTAACGTTTTTTTAATTGTAAGCTTTTGAAGAAACCTACGATAACAGCTGCTGTGAAGTCAGGAGCAGGACGAGGAATATTTAAGAATGAAAGTTGCCGGCAACAAAACAAATATCGTGGCTATACGGCCAGGCATATTAAACGAAAAACTGCATCAACGGGGCATTAGCCCCATCAAACGCATCAGCAGGGCGGTGGGGGCACACAAACTGGGTACCAGTTCATATTTTTTGATAGTCATATTTTGCATCCCAGTTATGACCTCTTTACTATTGTTAGTTTTGGTGGTAATATTATCGAGGAGTTATTTTTTCGTCACTATTCCATTTATGGCTGTACTATTAATTTTGGATAAAGCGGGATTTGCGATCCACGCGACACGTACCTCTGAGAGTTACGGGTCGCGTAACTGTTGACGATTCAGCCTTTGAAAACCAGTCTCAAATCCCGCAGTATTTAGTTTGATACTCATCGACCTATCATTTAACCATGTGTATGTATGACTGTATGCATGAAGTGATGTATGCAGGGGGCTTCCTGGATGTATTTAATTTTGTAATACTTTTTTTCTGATCTGAATAACAGACAATGGAAGGCGATCGGTTCATGGAAGAGCTAGAGAAGAAATTGGACAGAGCGACGGAGGGGAGTGAACAGAAGGAGGTATTGTCATTAACGGCCAAACTAAAATACACATACAACAACGAAAAAAACATCAAAGGCATTTTCAAACTTTAATCAACGGAAATGACTTAGTAAATTCGCTTTTGCAGAGTCTTCCCTCAAGCGAAATTTTCCACTGAGAGGCTGTTTTTAACATCTAATCTTCATTGGTAACTCAAGATGACTGTAAGAAAAAATAGAGTAGAATGATGAAATAGAAGCACTCACCGTGTCAGTTGAGCTTTGACTGACCAGTTTCACGAAATTTGATTAATAGTAAAAAACACGCGAACTGATGCTCTCGCTCGATAAGGGATCTCACTGACTGGCTTCTTGTTCCAAGTCCGACAGTTCAAGGACTATCGCAAGGGAACACGTCCTCTTTCTTACATTTACTTTTTTCCTCCGATGCTAATGGTAAATAATATACATTGCTCATTAACAAGTAAACTAGTTTCTTTTAGGTGTAAATAGAATAGGTTATGTTAATGTATTTAAAGTATTCTATGTGGTAATTTTCCTCGAAGAAATTAGTTCCTGTTAGTGTATGCTCAGATTCAATCTGAAATTCGAGAGTTAAAAAAATGAATCATATGTATCATGTATGTATTTTAGCCAGGCTTAATGTTTTAATTGTACGCTTTTGAAGAAACGATAACAGTCAGGAGCTGAGCATAGAAAGTTCATATTCAAAGACTATTGCTGTTTCAGATCCATTACATTTGTAACTTTCCACTTTTTGTCCACTTCTTATATTTCAATTTATTTACAGGTCGAGGAATTTTTTAGAATAAAACTGGCCAACAAATAGGATATAGTGGCCATACGGCCAGCGATCCTCAACAAAAAGATGACTCAACGGGGCATTAGTCCCAGCAAACGCTTTAGTAAGGCGGCGGGGGCACACAAACTAGGTATGTAAATCAATTTATTTTACTATATTTTTTGGTTTGTTTAGTCACCCTGACATAACATAAAATTAACCACTTTGAACAAAGAATGTTAATTAAATTGCAATAAGGATATAACTGGCAAAGCTAGGAGGTCATATTGATAGGCTTCCTTACCTACAAGACCAAATAAATATGGAAGGAGAGAAGGAGTGTTTAATGTAAAATAATGGAAATGAATACAGTTATTTTGAAAAGAGGAATTACAAAAACAAGTGCTCGTCATTTTCCATCATTCTCTCATGCAAATTTTCCTGTTTATTTTCTAACATTATTTTAGTACTAATATCCTTATCTGCGTAATGCCAAAAAAATGATTCCCTACTAAGAAATTGATGTCTCATAATACCAAAAAAAATTCATGAAATGATGAATATAAAATGGCTCGCTTCGTTCGCCCGGGAATAAACAAAAAATAGTAAATTGAAGTTGAGGTAGAAAGTTTTTTATTACACGTATTTTGTTTCGTTAGAATACCCTTTCGTCTCGTTGGCATTCAATGTTAAACTCCATCATCCACCATGATTGCCTGACCATCCCACGGTTGTATTATTACCATAAGTTTATGGAAAAATTGTAATTCTAGCCGCAAATTACTTTTTTTTGTTGTTTTTTCACGTCATGCTTTTTGTTTCCGATTGCAGGACAACTAAAGGAAAAACAAAGGTTTGTGTTCCCAAAGAGTGGCGAGAGGAAAACGAAACCATGCATAAACGTTTTTAAAGAACAATTTAATCTTTTAACATTGATAAAGACGGGGCTTACTCAAATTAGCAAAGAAGATGTTACCAGTTCTCTTGATAGCAAAGTTGAGACGTTGGAGGTCATGCAGCCGGGGATTAAAAACAATCAGAATCCGAAGTTTTATAGCTGCAATAGACTTCTGACTGTCGTAATTGATTAATAGAGTCTATCATTTATAATTTGACCACCACGTGAAGTAAGCCTCTAGTCTGATAAATCCAATTCACTGAAAGAGCCATATAAGCATTGTATTTATTTTCAACTAACTGTTTATATTCCACATTCTATTTAACAAGTTTCTTTTCAGTTATATTACAACGTCTACTAGGAGCGAATGTTAATTTTTGTTCTTACTTCCAAAAACCCACCTAACTGCGTTTTGTCAATGTATGTAATAGTTTTCTATTAAAACGGGATGATGTGTGGCTGTTCTTTAATTGGTGTTGTTAAGATTTATGCATCTTTTTTAGAGGCAACAGCAGTAACAGCAACAACCACAACAACAAGAAGACTAGTTGAAACAAGAGAAGGAGGTAAAGTACACAGTTACACAATCGCTGAGTTCACTTTTAGTTGGAAACGTGACATAAAAAGTAACTCGCATAATGTAGATTCACAACAACAACCACAACGATACCAACAGCAAACTCAACAACACAAGTGACTCTCTTTCAGTTCGCCTAGTTTTTGACACTTGAAGAAAATAGTCATAAAAGGCAAAACTGAGTTAAAAGTGTCACGTACCGACAAGAGTTCGGAGAACGCACCCGAACAACATGGCGGTTCACTACAAACACGTTTCTATTACTATATATGGTAAGCACACAGGGAGACCATAGTAAATTCACCACAGAAAAATGATCCATCCCTAGATTGTAACTGAGCCTAAGACACAATCTCAAGGAAACAACTAAATCGACTGACAGTGTCCAGTAACCTACAGTTTCTATGAAATACAGAAAAATAGTTCAGAGATTGAGTCTCTGTGGTGCCCTGTGCACTCTCTGGGGGTACCGCCACTCACGGACCGTAGGACTGACTGGAGTTGCTTCAGGAGGGTCGGGAGCTATAGGTGTGGGAACAGGAACCATCTCCGGTTGATCTGCCATGGAAATCTCTGGAACTGTACCAACCACATTGGGTGGAGCACTCAGTTGGATTGGCGCTGGTGGTGTGCTGGCCACTTCGGGTTGGCTGACCTCAACAGTGTCGGTGTCAGTGACCTCAACTGCCGTTGGCTTCAACTGGTGGATATGTCAATGCCAAATAATCCCTGGTGCCACCTGCACCTCCTACATCAGTGGACCTGTCTTGTTGACAATCAGTCCTGAGCGCCACTTCAGATCCCCTTGATAATCCCGTGACATCACAGAGTCACCAACCTCTAACTGACAACGCTGTCTACCCTTCTCATTCGCGGCCCCGATGCTCTGCTGGTGCTGTTGGTTAACCATCTTACGGTTCAAGTTCGGTTTCACTAAATCTAAAATCCTCGTCAAAAATCTTGAAACACTTGCGTGTGTTTCCCTTTCCCCAATGTTGATTTGGGCATTACAGCGGTCTCAGTGCTTTAAAATACGCGTGGCTCAACAATGGGGAGGAAGAGGGCACATTACAGTGAGAACAAAAAGTAAATCTCAATAATTTTCTAAAAAAGGCAAGAGAAGCGGTGTCTGTTTCAACGATTTGTTACAAGTATTGTAGGCGAGTGCACAACGACCTTCCAAGGAGAAACTGTGGTGGGCTCACACCGGTAGTGGAGTGAGGAGTGTTCCTATAAGCTATGAGAAACTTCGCCAATTTCTCCTTCACGGGCGTTGAGATTTGATACATAGAACGTTAAGTCTGCTTGAAGGTTTGTACTGCCTTCTCTGCTAGACTGTTTGTAACCGGATGGTATGGTGCTGATGTTATATGGCCGATGCCATTGGACCTGATGAACGCCTGGAACTCCTCAAAAACAAATTGTGCACCATTGTCACTAACGATCTGTTCAGGAATGCCAAATCTGGCGAACAAATCGCGTAGGACTTCGATGGTCAAACTAGAAGTGGTGGAACTAACCAGAATCACTTCCGGCCACTTGCTGTGTGCATCAACAACCACTAGGAACATGGGCCGGCATAATCGATGTGTATGCGTTGCCATGGTGCAGTGGCGCTTTAGTAGCCATCTTCTGGTTTTGCTGACACCCACTACAAGCTTTCACTAGCTCTTCCAGTTGGCCGTTGATATTAGGCCACCAGACATAGCTCCTCGCTAGTGCTTTCATCTTTACCACACCCGGATGCCCGTTGTGCAGCTCCTCCAACACTTAGAGCTTGTTGGGAATTACCACTCTCATTCCCCAAAGAATGCAACCTTGGTGAAGCATCAGTTCATTTCGCCACTCGTAGTACGGCCTGTCTTTATCTATGCAAGCAGACCATCCTTTCACGATAGACTCGTGCACCCTTGCCAGGACTGGGTCACGACGTGTTCCTCTAGCAACTGCTTCACTAGTTGCAGGTAGTGGCACAAACTGGGATGCGTGGAACACCTCTGACGAATCCACTCCCATCTCTTGAAGCTCTTTCTGCTGGAGGGGGAACCGAGACAGTCAATCAGCATTGCAGTGCTCAGTAGTGCTTATACTCTATCTTTTAATCAAAACCAGCCAAGAACAATGCATATCGCTGGGGTCTCGTAGCGGTAATGGCAGGAACCCCCTTCTCTGAATGGAAAATGGCAGTAAGGGGCTTGTGCTCTGTAATGAGCCTAAACCACCTCCCATAGAGGTATACATGTATATGGAACTGTTTCACCCCCCACACAATGGACAATGCCTCCTTGTCAATCTGTGCATACTTGTGTTTTGTCTTGGTCAACGATCGGGATGCAAAAGCTAAAGGCCTCTAGCTGCCATCAGGCATGATGTGTGAAAGAACTGCACCGAGGCCGGTTGGAGAAGCATCACATGCAAGCCTAACTAGTATCGCTGGATCATAGTGGGTTAGCACCTGCTCAGATGTAATCATGTGCTTAGCCTCGGTGAGGCCTTGCTCGCACTGTTCAGTCCACTGCCATTTGCTGTTTTGGCCTAACAAGTGGTGAAGTGGGTGGAGAACTGTGGATGCATTAGGCAAGAAGCAGTGGTAATAGTTACTGGGCCCTAAATATGAGCGAAGCTATGACACATTCTCAGGTCTAGGTGTGTTAACCACTGCCTCAATCTTCTCTTGTGTCTTGTGAAGACCTTCTCTGTCGATCTCATGTCAAGGTCAAACGTTTTTAACGAAAAATTAGTGTCAATTGGATTAACACCGATCAAAAACCTCCAGAAGTCGGCGCAGACAACGATCTAAGACTATAACTGGAAGAGTGTTGGAAGTGGAACCTATGCTTGCTTTGAACGGACATGCTCATGTTTCAGTACTGTTTAAATAGCGTGCTAAAACATGCTAAAAGAGTTTACTTTGCACAATACAAAAAAATGCTGCACAATACAAAAAATTTCGAGTTAATTCTGGTTTACTGATTTTTGCAAAAACGTCTATTTGCAGATTCCATTAAGGAGAAAGAAAAAGCCGAGTTAGAAAAAATGAAAAAAAAAAAAAGAAAATTGACACAGAAGAAGACTCCCCTTTTATGTTTGCCCAGTTTGCAATTAAGATTAATGTTTCAATAATTTTGAAAATGATACAGTAAAACTATCGGTTAAAGAAACAAGAGATTGACTGGTTTGCGCTACCGTTCAGTTAGTTTCGATTTCAAAATTTGCCTTTGTTAACAGGCCTTAAGAAAAAAATTCGCCAATTTTTCTCATGTTTTATTTCTTTAATTAGGATCTCTTAAATTTTTTCTCTGGTAGCTTTATTTCTATAATTACTATAACAGGATGCATAAATAAAGAACTAGGCAACGTTGTGAGATAAGTTAGTATGTTGCGGTATATAATAAAATGAAATATATTTAGATTTTTGTGGTATAACGAAGTACCAGAGTGATGCCCTGGTATATACAATAATTTAACATATTGTTATTGTTGTTGTTATTGTTATGTGACGCATTCCTGCCCCACTAAGTGAGCCAGGAACGCGTGACGAACCCCTAAGAACGTCTGCGTGAGAGGCAACGAGTCATCTCCATTAACCCACTCATGAATTTGCTCCTCCTTCCTTTTGATAAGTCTCAATTAGTTCAATAAACCGACAACAAATGAATATGTTTTCAGCACAAAAAGTTTGAACTTTTCAACTCTTGATCGTTTATTTATTCACTTTTCTGCAGCCACACAAGCGACAACAACAACGGCTGTAGCAGCAGCAACAGCAGCAGCCGCAGGACCATCAGTAGAAGGTGAAACTTTTCAACTCTTGATCGTTTATTTATTCACTTTTCTGCAGCCACACAAGCGACAACAACAACGGCTGTAGCAGCAGCAACAGCAGCAGCCGCAGGACCATCAGTAGAAGGTGAAACATGATAACTGTCCTTTTGAAAAAGACTCGAGATAAATAATCCAAAAAATAGATGGTAAACAAGATTGACATTTTGATCAAAGATTAACGATTAAAAATGATTAATCGCGAAGCGTTCTTAATTTGATAGGACAATTCAAAAAGTGGTTTTCAAGAAAGTACCCAGACAAAAGCCTAGTCGCTGTAGTCATCCACGTAACTCCAATAACAACCAGCCGATCTCATTGCTTCCTGTCCTTTCTAAAGTGGCTGAGAGGTTTGCCTTGATTCAATTTAATGAATTCCTGACTAAGCAAAACAAACTCACTCAACATCAGAGCAGGAACCACAAGAACCGTTCTACGGAAACTCTGAACCTTTTGGTTACTGACCATATCTTCGGGGCTATAGACCAACAGCAATTGACGGCTATGGTCCTTATAGACCTCAGCAAGGCCTTCAACAGTATTTGCCACAGTACACTTCTTCTCAAACTACGCAGCCTAGGCACATCACGTCAGGCTCTTAAATGGTTCGAGAGTTACCTCACGGACCGCAAGCAGTCTACTCGATTGGGCACCTCTCTATCTGAAGAGCTTACGATAACACATGGCGTGCCTCAAGGCTCCATCTTAGGTCCAATGTTATTCAACTTATATATATAAATGATCTACCCTCGGCAGTTAAGTCCAGCTGTACCGACTCCTACGTTGATGATACTAAGATCTACTGCTCCTTTTCGGCTAAAAACATGAATTCTTGCCTTGCAAAAATGACGGAAGACCTACGTCTCATTCCTGGGTAGTGTTGCTCACACCAATTACTGATAAATCCAAGCAAAACCAAACTCATTCTTTTCGGGACAAGGCAACTCCTAAGCAAGGTATCAGACATCAGAGTACCTTTGCTCGACCAAGAACTCACTCCGGTATTCTCAGTTAAGGACTAGTAGGCAGTGCACTGGACTCATACCTCAACTTTAATCATCATGTAAACACGTTAACATCGTCTCTCCTGTCCATGTTATGTCAGATTAGTAGGGTCAGACGCCTGTTTACTAAACCTGTCTTGTCAACTATTTTGAATTCTCTTATTTCTAGAAACCTTTTTTACTGTTTCACTATCTTGGCAGGCACCTCAAAGCAAAATCTACAGAATTTACAATTAGTGCAAAACTTCGCCGCCAGCGAATTAACTGATACCAAAAAGGTTTGATCACATCTCGCCTGTTCTTCGAGAATTAGGGTGGCCCTCCATCAAAGATCAGCTATTAGTTTGTGATACAACCCAAGTATAGAAAATTGTTAATGGCCTCGCCCCGTTGTACCCGAGTAGTAAACTCAGTAAGCGATCAGATAACTTCTTCACGCCACTAACGCGTTCTCGCTAATTATATGTTTACTAACGTGATGTGTGATATTTTGTTTTATTTTTAGGCTCAAAAAAGAAACAGCAACAACGGTTTTTAATCCCTTCAGGGCTAAAAAAACCGCGAAGCTGCGTGCATGCCAAAGGGGAGTTTCTGAAACCTTAAACTCTTTTTAAACTGGACAAAGGTTATTTGTGTAAAAAAAAAGGGCTTAAGAAAAGTACTTGCATGAGGGTTGATTTCCAGTGTCGCGTAATTTTTACGTGCCTACCGGCGTAAGATTTAAACCCAGTCACAAAATATAAAACGAAATGAACGTCGAAACCACAGATCCTCTTATGAAATCTTAGTTTCTCTCTGCGTCATAAGCTTCGTCTTCTTAATGGAGGGTAACTAGACTTGCTTAATGGACAATCATTACCTACATTTAGCTCTTTTCAAAATAGTTGTTGCAGCACAGAATATGTGCTACTTTGTATTCTATGAATATTATTTATCATTATTATTATCATTATCATTATCATTAAGGTGTTTTTCGCAAGCTCTAAAAGATAGACGCCTCAGCAAACTTCAGAGTATAGGCAATCGAATGTATTACAGTGCCCAAAATTATCGCAGTTCTTGATGCCAAAAGCAGTACCGGATCTAGACCTTGAGAAAAGAAGGGCGAGGGGGGGGGGGGTCTCCAAAAATAAATTTGTTCGGCCCTTCAGGACTCTGTTTGCTCTAAAAATAAGAGGGGCGGCCCCCCTGGGCCCCTCCCCTGAATCAGCCACTGAAAAGGATAAAAATGGCAGAGAAACCCAAATAACAGAATAACAGAATTTTATGTCATGAATGAAAATATATTGGACACATTTGAACATAATTGTGCCACAGTACACAAAAACATTGAAGAAAGTCAAATCGTGCAACAATTAATTGACAAAGACAATAAACCATCTCTGAAGACATGTTTCAATGAATGTGGTACACATTTTCATAACCTTGAAGCAACGACACCACGTAAGCCCAATCACAACACCTTGGATGTGGACACTTACAACTTACAAGTTCCGTTCTCAGAACCTATAACTTCAATAGGCAGATGAAATTCAATTAAACGATGAACTGGGGAATTTAACCCTTCAGGGCACAATTGGGAGCGAACAACTTCTCTTTTTAGTTGACACTGGTGCAGCTATCACGGCTATTAGTGCGGTATTATGGCAACATTTATCAACTAAAAACCCACTCCAACCAAACTCATCAATGTTTATCAGGACGGTTACAGGGAACCCCATGACAGTTAGAGGTATGGTTCTAATACCCTTAGTTATTAACGGACGCATTTTCACAGATAAGGTAGTTGTAGTTGATGACCTCTCACACGATGTTATTTTAGGCAAAGATTTTCTGGAGCATTATAAATCCAAAATCGATCTAGAACACCACACCCTTCATCTCCAGGATGACCTCCCTTTCGAAGGATTTACCTGCTCAGAATTTGACTCTCTACAGGATAACACCTGTTCTGTACATGCCCTTTATTCTTACATTCTTCCTCCTAACTCTGAAAAAATTATTTGCGGCAAACTCAATGCACTCTTCCCCAGGGTAGTATCGGTATCATTGACCCTACAGCGGAACTTTCTACACGTTACCATATTTGTGGAGCTGCAGAGTTAGTCTGTACTCCCATGTCAGGGATGGTTCCCATCCGGCTGCTAAACCCAACCAACCAGGCAGTGCGCATCTTTCACCATTCCAGTCTCAGGACCTTCTCCCCCACTGGCGAGGATTTATCAGCAATTAGCCTTTCAGACCCTCCCTCTCCAGATTTAGAAACTACCTCTGAAGCTCCCTTGCCACAAAATCCACACATTCCGTTCGAACTTTCAGACACTACCTTATCCCCTGTAGAACAGGAAAACTGCAAGCTCTCCTACTCAAATACCAATTATACCTTCTTTGTCAAAGAAGTAGAAAACGACCACTGAGCTGAAAGTTTAGGAACTCCTTAAATTGACCGATGTTGCAAGGTTGGAGCTTTGGGCAATGTGGACAAGTCTTTAAAAACATTAAAATGCGTAAAACTTTCAATTATAACATATCATACGGGTTTACCACTTTTTCTAGGGAGCACGACAATGTTTCCCTTTTTTCAGCCGCTGGACGTAAGAATGAGGAAGACAGAAGGTAAGAATATGTAATCTAACATTACTTACGTAGATTCGAGCGAAAACATTTTTAGAGTTAAATGCGTCAAGATTTCAATTACAACATGTCATCATATGAGCTTACCACTTTTTCTCGGGAGGACAACTACAATGGTTTCTTAATGGTAGAAATTCTTTTTTTTTTCAGCCGCTAGACGTAAGGATGAGGAAGGTAAGGATATTATGTAATATAACATTCCTTCCGTAGATTCGAGGAAAACGTTTTTAGAGTTAGAGGTAAATTAGAAGAAGTTGGAGGTCATGCAGTCACAGATAAAAGACAAACCCAAACAGCTGCATAACCGGGGCCACAAATTGCATAAATTGATGGATGTTGCAAGTTTAAATCGAAAAGGAGACTTGCCTCTGAGGCCTTGGAAGAATCCTTCTTCAACAAAACTATTTCTTTGCCGAAATAAAAGTTCAACGTGTGTGAAAACAAGGAGAATTTTATAAAGCCAAAAAAGATCCATATACAGCTCCTTTGAACTAGCAGTCTCTTGGCAATAACAACAAACAAGACCAGTTGAAGCAAGAGAAGAAGCCGGTAAAGTGCACAGTGACACAATCCCTGAATTTGCTTTTAGTTAGAACCTTGACATAAAAAAGTAACTCACTTAAGGCAGATTTAACCCACAATAACAACAACACCAACAGCAACTCAGCAACAGGAATATCCATTACGTGTTTCCCTTTCTCTTGTAATTCAATTTACAGGTGGGGGAGTTTAACAGGCACCAAATAAAAAACCGCGATGATATTGTAGACTTGAGGCCAAACATTTTTAACGAAAAATTAGTTTCAATTGGATTAATACCGATCAAAAACCTCCAGAAGTCGGTGCAGACAAACATCTAAGACTGTATGAGTACAACTACCGGTTCATATTTTTTGATAGTCACATTTTGCATCCCAGTAATGACCTTTTACTATCATTAATGTTGGTGGTAATATTATCTACGAGTTGTTTTTCCTGCACTACTCATTTATGGCTGTAATATTAATTTTTGGTAGAAATATTCTCTACTTGTTATAGTTCTTTTCCTATTCCATTTTTAGTGGTAACATTAATTTTGGTAGAAGTATTAAATAAATATTAAATATCAAATAAAATAATAGTAAATATTTTGAATAGTAATTTAACATCATATTAAGCAGTATATCCTGAAATTTTAGTAGCCATGTTTTCTATTAGTTATCATAACGTGGCCATTGTCACATGTAGAATGGAGCACGTGCTCAAAGTTAGAAATCAGTCTGAAGTATTTTCTAAGTTATCAGTCTAATAACAGCAGTCCAGGTGGATTCGACGTTAATGACTGTAATTAGCGGTAGCTTCAATCCGGGATCAGATATACGTTATAGATTTTCAAATAACAGAACAGAAATCAAATCTCTGTTCTTACCTTACTGAAAATTAAAAGGATCATGCCTTCATGAGTAGCACTCATCAATTTTTCCTCAAGGCTGAGACGTCAAACAAATGGACAAAGCGAGATTGGCGATCCACGCGACACGCACTTCTCGGCGTTATGGGTTTCTTCTCCACGATTGTATTTAAAGATAGCATAAGGCATCAGTTGTAACAAGCGACGATTCGGCCCTTAAATATCAGTCTCAAATCCCGCAGTATTTAGTTTAATACTCATGGACCTATCATTTGACCAGTGATCCGCATGGCGCTCGAAGTATTGTATTGTAGTTTTTGGCTTTAACAAGAGAGACTCGATCTCTCTTGGCCTTATAATACTCGACCCTTTCCGTTGTCACTGACCGCGATGTTTCGTTACATAAGTTTTCTACAGATAGTGCAAGGCAAACAATTGGCAATAGAAAACAAACGTTTTGAAAAAACAAGGTACACTCCCGGTACACTGAGTGATACAAACTATTAAATAATATAAATTTCCTCTCTGGAATATAATTATCCTCGTAGCACAGGACGTTACGCGTGAATGCTTAGCACCAAAGGTACCTGTCATTGCCCTTTTCTTTGTGCAGACTATTCATTGCCAGTAAGTTCATGTCCTCCCAGAGGACTACTTTATTTCTCTTGCAATGATGTAATTTCTCTCGATTTTCGTTTATTTATACACAACTCAATCATCGTCAAGCAAGTGAAAAACTTTTAGTACGGAAATCCTGTTTCTTGTCTCCTCACTTCTTATCTAGCTCCAAGCAAGCGAGACTTTAACGCTTTTAGAGCGTACTTGTTTTGTTTTGTTTCTTGTGGTTTCTTTCTTGGAGAGAAAGAAACCAAAAACTAAAAACTAGACGACCATCGGTCTTTTCTCCGTGCGCTTTTCACTTTCTGTTTCAAGCCTGTTAAAAACTGTATGCGATAAATTGAAAAAGTAATGAAAGAGCTCTCCGCATCGTGCTTAAAGAAACTTGTGACTGTCTTATTATAAGATCAAAGAATCGTGAAAATTTCCTGCTGTGTCTATGGGTAGCAACATTTCCTCAACCCTAAAGAAATTACAGCCGCAAAGAGCTACAACTTCAGGTAGCCGGGGTACATTTATCGTGGCAAAACTATTTCTAAGGTCAACTCTAGCTTAAAGGCAAAGATTCGTATATTTTATTTTATTTCTCCCAAGCATTATTATTCATTTATCTTTTTTTTAAATCTATATCCCTAGGTGCTACGCTTTATAAAGCCTATGTGGCGCCAGGACAAGAAAATTGTCGCTTTTCGAACCCAAAAGCTCGAAAGGCGTTTACTTGAGAAAGGAAAGTCGCCCTTGCATGCGGAGAGGGTCCGCCAGTCGATCAAAGAGTATAATATTGGTAGGTGCGAGAATATATAGCAATATGAACTTATGAGGCCCACCAGGGCGAGATGAACTCCTCCAGACGAAAAACAATGTAGCATGGTCGTAGAAGTAGGGGGACTGGGAAGGCCTGTCCCTTCTGTGAATGTGCCCTTCCGTGCTTTTGCCACCCACACATAAACGTTTTTGGGGGAAAAATCTATTTAAGCAGTCTAAAAAATATTTTAAAAGTGTTAATTCCAGTTGACCAGTCCTACTGTTTATTTAGTTAGCTTCATTCCTACAGGAGCTTGTGTAGTAACGCAAAACCGGCTTCATTGTTGGTGTCTCCGTGACATATTATGCCCATGAACTATTATAAATCGTTTAATATACTTAATCATGATTTAGCCATGTAAATTTTTCCTTATTCCGTTTAGAAGGTATTACTATGTTTCAATGCTACATCACCATCGTACATTGTTTTTTGTTAAATATACCGTAAAATTTCAAAAATAAGCCAAAGAGGTCATATTTTTCAGTCATGTTTGGTATTTTGTTTTATTTTCAGGCTCAAAAAAGAAAGAGCAACCGCTTTTTTTAACCCCCTCAGGGTTAAAACCGTGAAGCTGTATTCACATCAAGGGGCAGTTTCTAAACCTGGAAACTCTTTTTAAACCGGACAAAGGTAATTTATGTAAAAAAAAAGGCTTATTTCCAGCGGCAGACAAATCTTCAGTGAAGAGCGTGCGTAAAGGTAACGTGTCATGGTCGGTGTACGCGTCACTTTAAAATTGGAAGCTGACATTTTTTGGGCGAAGGATAGAATGGCGCCCGAAGCAAATCGTTTTAATTCATTTCATTTCTTCTTTCTATTAGATTTTTTGGTTTGTTTAGTCACCCTGACATAACATAAAATTAAACGCTTTGAACAAAGGATGTTAATTAAATTGCAATAAGGATATAAGCCTGACAAAGCTAGGAGGTTTATGGAAAAAATGTAATTCTAACCGCTTTTTTTTGTTGTTGTTGTTTTTTCACGTCATGCCCTTTGTTTCCAATTGCAGAACAACTAAAGGCAAAACAAAGATTCGTGTCCCCGAACAGCGGGGGCAAAAAGACAAAACCTTGTGTAAATATAAAGAAAAATTTAATCCTTTAACATTGAAAAGGATTGAGGAAGGTAATTGATTTATTTTGTGTTATTTTCATTCTATTTATTTTTATTTATTTATTTTGTATTTATTTCAAACCGCATATTTGAGGAGGAAAGGTGCAGGGTTAATAGAGACAGGGGCTTAGTCAGTTTAGCAAAGAAGATGGTACCAGTTCTCTAGATAGCAAAGTTGAGACGTTGGAGGTCATGCAACCGGGGATTAAAAACAAATCCGAATCCGACGTTTTATAGTCGCAGTAGACTTCTGACTGTTGTGACTGATTAATACAGTCTATCATTTATAATTAGACTACCACGCGACGATGTTAAGAAATCTACGGTTAATATAAAGTAAGCCTTTAGTCTGATAAATCCAATTCACTGAAAGAGCCATAAGCATTGTATTTATTTTCAACTAACTGGTTATATCCCAGATTCTATGTAAGTTTCTTTGTCTCAGTGGCATTCAATGTTAAACTCAATCATTTTTACAAATATCCACCATACTTGCACGACCATTCCGCGGCACGATATATTACCATAGGTTTCCAACAATACAATATGGATAAAATGTAATTCTTGCCGCAATTTTTTTTTCACGTCATATTTTCTGTTTTCGATCGCAGGAGAAGTGGCAAGACAGAGATTTGTGTCCCCCAGGAATGGGGGATGATTAAGACCGCAAAATCTTTGCCCCTACTGGCTCCCAGCTAGGCCGCACAAATATAGTACAACACACCATCCATACTGGGGAAGCTCCCCCTATTAGACTCAGGCCCCAACCCAACGAGAGGAAATTGATAAACAAATTACAGATATGTCGTCCCAAAATATAATTCAGGAATCAGTTAGCCCCTGGTCTGCTCCAGTGGTCCTTGTGAAGAAAAAGGATGACACTACCAGATTTTTTGTACTCGTACCCTTTGCCACGAATTGATGATACACTTGATGCTAAGCAGGAGGCACAGATATTTTCCACGCTCGATTTACGATTGGGATATTGGCAGATAGAATTACATCCCACTGCTAAGGAAAAGACTGCATTTATCACTCACTCATCAAGGATTATATGAATTTACAGTCCTTACTTTTGGCCTTTGTAATTCCCCTTCTACTTTCCAGCGTTGAATGGAACATGTCCTCAGAGGACTAAATTGATTTATATTGACGATATTATGATCTACTCTCAAAATTTTGACAAGCATCTCCATCATTTGGAAGACGCGTTCCTTAGACTACGGAAAGCTCACATTAGGCTTAAACCATCCAAATGTTTCTTTTCACAAGATAATGTCAAATACCTTGGGCACATTGTTTCTAGAGATGGCATTTGCCCGAATCCAGATAAGGTTAGTGCAGTTACAGAATTTCCTGTCCCCAAGAACACAAAGGGAGTACGCAGTTTCCTGGGTTTGGCCAACTACTACAGACGATTTATACAGGGTTTCTCCAAACTTGCTGCCCCTTTGAATCAACTCCAGCGCAAATGTGTTTGTTTAAAACGGGCAAGTCTTGCCAAAACACTTTTGATGCCTTTAAACACGCTTTAGTAACTGTCCCAGTTCTTGCTTTCCGAGATTTCTCCCAACCCTTTGATTTGTATGTAGACGCCAGTCTAGAGGGTATTGGCATGACGTTAGGTCAAACTCAGAAAGGACATGAAGTCGCTATAGCATATGGCGGTCGTGACTTAACCCCTGTGGAACGTAACTATAGCGCCACAGAGCATGAAGCATTGACAGTTGTGCCAATGCCCTTTAAATGGCTCATGACTGTTAAAGACCCAACAGGCCGGTTAGCTAGATGGTCCCTACTTCTACAGCAGTTTGATTTTACAATCCATCATCGTGCCGGTAAAAGTAACGGAAACGCTGACGCACTGTCTTGAAGACCATACTGTGATGCACAAATGAATGTTTTTTCCGGTGCAGGCGTTCAGACAGATGTCATCCGCTTTTATCAGCGCCATGATACTAATTTTTTGTGGTAATATTGTCTACTAGTTATTACTCCTTTACTATTCCATTTTGGGTAGTACTATTAATTTATTTGTGGTAATATTGTCTTCTAGTTATTATTCCTTTACTATTTCATTTTGGGTAGAAATATTAATTTTCTTGCGGTAATATTGTCTGCTAGTTATTATTCCTTTGCTATACCATTTTTGGTAGTAATATTAATTTTTTTTTGCTATAGTCTACTTAACAATTATTCGCTGAAGGCGAAGTTAATATTGTTGAATAATCCCTGAGACGAAGTCAGACATGTCAGACTTAATTGATTCAAATAACGATCTCTTCATGTACTTATACTTGGAGGGATTAGGTTCGGTAAACGAAAAGATAAACCTTTGAACTGGGCCTTATTTTTCTTCCATTCCTTGTATAAAATTGTGTAGATTAACTCTTTAACAGGCAAATTTCCCTCACAGGAATTTTATTTCTGGGATTATGCTCGTATTTTGACTCCAATTTCTGTGTTTCAATTCCTAACCCCCATAACCTATGTATCAAAATGTTCAGCAAAAAACAGTCTATCAAATGAACTAGCCTGTACATAGACATGTTTTAATCTAATTCCTCTTGATTTTTTTCAATTTCTAACTTGAAAGTGACTACCGAAGAAAAATTGTTGCTTTCTTCGTAGCAACTATAGCTTACAATGCAACAGTCTCAATACCACTACTAACCATACTGCTTCGCATTCCCAGCTTTTCTTTGCACCCCTGAATCCATTGCTTGTGCCATCCTGTGTTATCACTGCCTCAGCAGTTGCACCTCAGGCTGGCCTTGCTATAAATAGTGTTTTTCCCTCCATCTCGGCGCCGATTTTACATCAGTCCTTTGTGGTTGGGCAGGGATTCTCACTGATTCCTGCAAAGCTCATTGGCCAGATCGTGGCAGGAAAGTTCATGGAGCTCAACGAGCTCTTGTGTGTAGTCAAAAGATGGCAGATCTTCCTAAGGAACGTGTTACACCCGGACAGCCTTTGTTCAGTCATGTTGGAATCGACTACTTTGGACCATTTATGGAGAAGCAAGGAAGAAGTCAAGTGAAGAGGTACGGCTGTATTTTCACGTGTCTAACGATCAGAGCTGTCCACATCGAAATTGGGCACTCGCTTGAGACAGATTCTTTCATAAACACTCTTCGCCAGCTCATCGCGAGAAGAGGCAAGAAATGCGCATCTGCAGAAGAAGTGGAAGTGACAGCGTATTCATAAATATTGCTGCAACAAGAAGTTGGTTGGATTTTCAACCCCCCCAGCAGCGTCGCACCACGGTGGTATTTGGGAACGGTGTATAAGAACTACTCGCAAGATCCTGAACACTCTTCTCAATGAACAGGTCCTGAATGATGAAGGGTTGTTGACTCTCATGTTCGAGGTGAAGGCGGTTATAAATGGTCCACCCATCACGTAGGTTTCTTAAGACTCCAGAAACTTAGATGTGCTTTCCCCTAATCACTTTCTTCTACTATGACAAGGAGCTGTGTTACTACCTGGTCTTTTCCTAAGGGAAGATAACTACTCTCGACGAAGGTAGCACCAGATCCA
The DNA here is from genome assembly GCA_942486035.1 of Porites lobata. NCBI lineage: Eukaryota > Metazoa > Cnidaria > Anthozoa > Scleractinia > Poritidae > Porites > Porites lobata. The sequence goes on from CALNXK010000195.1 coordinate 769,155, forward strand.
AATTTGGCGGATCAATTTTGGAAATGCTGGTCTAGAGAGTATATTCCTTTGCTTCAAAGGCAACAGGAGTGAAACAATTCACGTCGAAATTTAGTTGTGGGAGACATTGTGCTTGTAGCTGACGAGACAACCCCGCGGAGTTGCTGGCTGCGAGCAATTTTAATTGAAGTTATGCCAGGCAGTGATGGTTTTGTGCAACAATTTTAAGTCAAGATGAAAACTACAGTTCTGGAACGACCAGTCGCTAAGTGTGTGCTTTTGGAGGTTACTGAAGAGAATGATCATTAAGAACATTTATCACTTCAACATACTGTATTTGAACTGTGCTTAGTTTCACTTACATAAGCACCTTGAGAAAACTAACTGTGCTTAAATGCCCACGTGCATTTAATAGGGTGGGCAATGTAGTTTGTTTTTCTGTTTTCCCCCTTTTTTTGTTGTTGTTGAAGTTCAGTTCTTTGGTTGATGTAATCAGCAGTATTTTTGTTAGGCTTAGGACTGCGCAATGGTGGCATGTGTTAGGATTGTGTTCGCCATGCTTGCTTGAATTTAGATTGGATTTGTTTTCTCCTTTTATCGGTAATCATCGAGCCAACTGGACGTTTCTATACGTGCTTAAACCATGTTTACAGCCCTTGTTCATGAGTTTGACACGCAACACCTACATGTAGCTCACGGAATTTAAGGTTATGCTTTTTGGCGGCTACAACTGCCATAGTTCCCTCGAAAACCATACCCGATTCTCAGAACCAAAGAGGCCAAAAAAACTATGCCCTTTGGATCGGCACATACATATATGGCTTATATAAGGAAGTACTCCCCCCGCCACTCACCAGGAGGCCAAATTTCTTTGGGAGACGGGTTGTACACGTTGGGGTGGAGTAAAACTTTTAGCTGGCAAATGTTTTGCCGCGCCCTCATGTATCTTGTAAATAAAGTCTTTGTTGTTGTTTATTTTCTTAAGCCTCCTCACTAGAATCTGGACATTTTTGAAACCAAATAAATTTTACTCCAATATCGTGTGGAAGGAGCCTAAAACCACTCAGACAGTGGTTTGAAAAAAATAGCGGTTAAGGTGATCAGATTCACTGGTTTTGTGTGGCCGAAAGGCCCAAACCTGTAAAAATATTTGCAGCATCAATACCTTTAATTGCCTTTAGAAAGTATTAGTGTGGAAGCTATGATCAGCCAGGTGTTGTTTTAAGACGTTGGTATTTTTCGGTGTCTTTTCAATCTTTTGCTTTGCTCAATTAATGTGGCGCGTGATCGCACAACCACGAGGTTCTCGAGCTTTCCTCTCAAAGGTAAGAAATTCTAATTTTCTTTATTGCTAGCTCCATCAGTGGGCACATTCACAACCCTTAACGTGATAGAAGAACAGGACAACAAAACTGCTTTTTACGTTTTACTCAGCTCCGAGGTTCAGGTTTGTAAATTTAGGCTTTAAGACCCATCAGTACAGAGTTTTTATCACAAGACATAAGAGTTAGCTCTCTTTAATTGGGTGCATTGGAAAAGTTTATCAAAAAAGGGCAAATTGAGAAAGTGGTTGCTGCCAGCTGATTAGTAGATGTACAGAGTTTTACTTTAGTCCGCGGTGAAAATCCTCCGACAGTGGAAACCAGGTAACTGAAATTCTGAGGGCAAACTGTAAGGGGGGCCCCAAAAATAGTTCGAGTTAGCAAGGTTTCGAGTTAAAATTGCTAGTTACTGATTTGTCAGCACTTAAGTGTGTTGTTTGGTGCAGTGCAAATTTTGCTTATTTTCATCAGAAATGGTAACATGATTAGGCGTTTTTTATGATAAAACGTGATCTGTTCGTTGCACCAATTGAAATCAAATTGCCTTAGTGATGTGAACAGCTACTGTAGTGTTAAAGTCGTGCTAGTTATAGTGTTTTTTCCCTATACCAATAGTATCTGAGTGGAGTTGAAAGAATCAGAATTTGAGTTATCAGTGTAAAATTCAGGGACTTTTTGATGGGAAAGGAAATTTCGTTCGAGTTAGCGGAGAATTCGAGTAACCATGACTGAAAGTGAGTAGTAAAATTGAAGTGGGGAGTTCAAGAGATCTCCTAAGTAGTTCTGGTTTTTCACCAATAAGTGTAGAAGTCGGTTAAAATGAAATTTGCAACACCAATCGCACATTTTTTGTCAAAAACTGGATGTAATTAAGCTGCATTTTAGATGGTGGGTTTCTGCAATCGCTGACGTTACGTTTATGTGCATATTTTTAAGAGTCATTGGTCGGGGTAAAAGTAGACAAGCTACAACATTCTAATCAAAAAAGTGTTACAATTTGACATTATTAAGGTTTTAGAATCCCCAATTTTGACATCCACACATATCCGACACGTATCCAGATTCACTCTGCGGATTCCAAATTAAAAAATCAATGATTCAAAAATATCCGGATACGTCTGGACGGGGTCCAGTCTGAGTGTAACGCGGTCTCTTGTTGGTATGCAGTTTATTCTTTGACATTTTGTGTACGCAAAACGCCAGTATAATGTCATTCTTGTAGATTCATTAAAATGGAAGAAACAAGAGATGAACTTGTTGAAAGGCTCGGAGGGCTAATAGAAGAATTCTTGGAAAGGTTTAGCAACCCTTTAGAGGTATGTGTTGTAAGAGTTTATGGCCAGAATTTAATCAGTTCAAGCACGCGTGGTAGACGTCGGTTAAAATAAAATTTGCAACACCAATCACATTTTTTTGTCGAAAACTGGATGTAATTAAGCTGCATTTTAGATGGCGGGTTTCTGGTATCGCTGGCGTTAGGTTTATGTGCATGTTTTTAAGAGTCATTGGTCAGAGTAAAAGTAGACAAACTACAGCATTTTAATCAAACAAGTGTTACAATGTGATATTATTAAGGTTTTAGAATCTGCGATTTTGACGTCCACACATATCCAACACATCTGGATTCACTCTGCGCATTCAAAATTAAAAAAATCAATGATTCAAAAATATCCAGGTACGTCTGGACAGGGATCCAGTCTGAGTGTAATGCGGTATCTTGTTGGAAGGCAGTTTATTCATTTGTGTACGCAAAACGCTTATAATGTTATTAAAATGGACAGATCAAAAGAGGAATTTGTTCAGTGGCTGGAGGAAATGTTGGAGGAATTAGTGGAAGGAGTCAGTACCCTTTTAGAGGTATGTGTTGTAAGAGTTTTAATCTGTCCCTGTGTTTGAAACGACAAATAATGAATGAGAAATGATTAAAGTATATCGTTACAATCGCTCCGAAGTGGGTAAAGGGAAAACTAAGCAAACATTTCATTGCTTCAAGTCCTTATTAACTACTTACGTTCCTTTAGTCATATTTTGCACAAGTAATTATC
>CALNXK010000195.1:777500-902500 GCA_942486035.1 Porites lobata
ACTGCAATAAGAGATAATAAGAGACCTTCCCGGAGACGGAGTTTTCTTCAGAGTATTTTACAGAAACCTTGCTTTGTTACATCTTCACTTTTTGTTGGTACCATTTACTGTCTGGTTGTAAAATATACTACTACACTTGCTGAGAATGGTGAAAATTTAATAAGCGCCCAGCCTCGAATAAACGCCCACCTCGAATAAGCGCCCACTCTCAAGGTCCAAAAATTTAATAAGCGCCCAGGGCGGTTAATCGAATAAATACGGTACTTGTTATTGTCACTTTGTGATCAAATCATGTGCTACGTGTCGAACGAAAAGGCAATGTCAATCAGCCCTGTCAACAGTCAGTGTTCGCGCCACTAGGAGCTTGCATCAGGATCTGATGCACAGCGGGTGCTGTGGAACAGTGGTCCTAAATGTTTGTCTACAGGCCTTTTCGCCTTTCCCTCTCCCCAGTTCCCCAATCGACCAAAGGCCTGTTCACAGGCTAAGAGTCAAGGATACAACATGCATCAGCATCCTTTATGAGTGCCCAAACAGTTATGGGTCAAAAACCTTGGAACAAGAAGTTTGTTGGATTTTCAACTTCCCAGCAGCGTCGCACCACAGTGGTATTTGGGAACGGTGTATAAGAACTACTCGGAGGATCCTGAACTTCTCAATGAGCAGGTCCTGAATGATGAAGGGTTGCTTACTCTCATGTGAGAGGTGGAGGCGGTTATAAACGGACCACCCATCACGAAGGTTTCTGAAGACTCCAGAGACATAGAGGCACTTTCCCCTAGTCACTTACTTCTACTACAACAAGGAGCTGTCTTACCATCTGGTCTTTTCCAAAGGGAAGATAACTACTCCTGACAAAGGTAGCACCAGGTCCAATATTTGAAGGATCAATTTTGGAAACGCTGGTCTAGAGAGTACATCCCTTCGCTTCAAAGGCGACAGAAGTGGAACAATTCACGTCGAAATTTAGCTGTGGGAGACATTGTGCTTGTAGCTGACGAGACTACCCCGCGGAGCCGCTGGCCGTTAGCAAGAGTAATTGAAGTTATGCCAGGCATTGATGGTTTTGTGCAACGGTTTAAAGTCAAGATTAAAACTACAGTTCTGGAGCGACCAGTCGCTAAGCGCGTGCTTTTGGAAGCTACTGAAGAGAATGAACATTAAGAACATTTATCACTTTCACATACTGTATTTGAACTTTGCTTAGATTCACTTACATAAGCACCTTGAGAACACTAACTTTGCTGAAATGCCCACGTGCATTTAACAGGGTGGAGAATGTAGTTTCTGTTTTCCCCCTTTTTTGTTGTTGTTCTTTGGTTTACGTAATCAGCAGTATTTTGGTTAGGCTTAGGACCACGCAATGGTGGCATGTGTTAGGATTGTGTTCGCCATGTTTGCTTGAATTTAGATTGCATTTGTTAATTTTCTCCTTTTATCGGTCTTCATGGAGCCAGCCGGATGTTTCTACACGTGTTTAAACCATGTTTACGGTCCTTATTCATGAATTTGACACGCAACACCTACATGTAGCTCACTGAATTAAAGGTTATGGTTTTTGGCGGCTACAATTGCCATAGTTCCCTCGAAAACCATACCCGATTCTCAGAACCAAAAAGGCCAAAAAACTATGCCCTTTGGATCGGCACATACATATATGGCTTATCCTAGGAGGAATACATATATGGCTTATACCAGGAGGAGAAATTTGTTTGGGAGACGGGTTGTACACGTTGGGGTGGAGTAAAACTGTTAGCTGGCAAATGTTTTGCTGCGCCCTGATGTATTTTGTAAATAAAGTCTGTTGTTGTTGTTGTTGTTGTTTTTTGTTTATTTTCTTAAGCCTTCTCACTAGAATCTGGACATTTTTGAAACCAAATAAATTTTACTCGAATATCATGTGGAAGGAACCTAAAACCACTCAGATAGCGGTTTGAAAAAAATAGCGCTTAAGGTGATCGGATTCACTGGTTTTGTGCGGCTGAAAGGCCCAAACCTGTAAAAATATTTGCGGTTTCAATACTTTTAATTGCCTCTAAAAAGTATTAGTGTGGAAGCTATGATCAGCCAGGTATTGTTTTAAGACGTTGGTATTTTTCGGTGTCTTTCGAACCTTTTGCTTTGCTCAATTAACGTGTCGCGTGATCACACAACCACGAGGTCCACAACCTTTCCTCGCAAAGGTAAGAAATTGTAATTTTCTTCATTGCTAGCTCGATCAGTGGGCAAATTCAGTTGGCACATTCACAACCCTTAACGTGATAGAAGAGCAAGACAACAAAACTGCTTTTTACGTTTTACTCAGTTCCGAGGTTGTGCGCTAAATAGTAAATTATTTAAAGTAATTGTAGACAAGTCCTAGAATAGTTTCCGTGTATGTTGCAAGTGGCAATGGCAATCTAGCACTACTAATCTTTTATTGAGGTGTTGAAACAACCCATGCACACTTAAGTCCCATTTACAATACAGAAAAACAGGGTCCGGACCAATTTTTTTTAACTGTTTGCACGGGTAACAATCAGGTTAGGCTTATGACTTAAAAGTGCAATGGTACACGTGTGCAAAACTGCCGTTAAGTACCGCAGGCTCACATGAAGAAGATTGTACGGAATGACGATGCGTTTACACAGCGCTTTCGAACGGGTCCGAAGTCAATTTTTTTTTTTTCGGTTTTTCATATGGCCCAAAGCCAGGAAAAAGCAAGTCCAGATCCATTTGTTGAACACATGGTACGGAAGGTTTACACGGCAAAAATATCTGGTCCGTACTGTAACTATTTTATGGATCCAGGGGCCCGCTTCTAAAAGTCACGGTAATTTATGGACCTGTTAACTTATCAGGACCGTTATTGGAAACTTTATTGGGCCTCAAGTTGTGTTTCTCGAAGCACTCGTACACTTTCCTGGTACTTAACCAGGCCCGAAAAAGTAGCGGGTCATTAGAGAATGAGAGACCTTCTGCTTAAATGAGAAGTGGTTGGAGACCAGGGTTTGCTTTGTTAAACAACTACACATGCAAATTATCCGCCTAAATAAAATTTAACTCCTAAGAGAAATTTGTATGGTTTAATTCAACCACTTTCTGTCATACCAACTTCTCAGCAAAAAGAAGCTCAACCACAAGAATCCATTCACAAACAGATGAAAAAAGTGTGACAAATTGTACAAGTCTGTTTCAAAATTTCTTAAACCAAAGCTCCTGATATTCATAAAGTATCAGACAGAGAAAAGGCCCCCAGGCAGTGAACAGCTCCAGCATTCTTCAGTGAGAATATAATTTTCAATTCTGTCACTGTTTGTGCATTATTTAGTAGTATACCTAATAAATATTTCTCGATTTTGTGAATTTCACTTCCTTAGAAATAAATAATAATAAATTCATGTACTCATACTATATTCTTTGTTGTATATTCCTTATTAATAGTCTTATTCCTATACAAAGTCCAGACACTGGAAAGTAAAGAAATAATAACTAGTAGACAATACTACCACAAAAAAATTAAAATTACTACCAAAAATGGAATACTAAAGGATAAAAACTAATATAGTTATTATTCCTTTACTTTACCATTATTGGGTAGTAATATAAGACACTAACTATTTCTAAGGTCAACTCTTAAGCTTCAAAGCAATGATTCGCATATTTTATGTTATTGCTTCAGAGCATTATTATTCACTTATCTCATTTTTTTTATCTATATCCCTAGGTGCTAAGCTTTATAAAACCTATGTGCCGGAAAGAAAAAAAAATTTTCGCTTCTAGGACTGAAAAGCTTGAAAAGCGACTACATAACCGTGGAAAGTCACCTTTGCCTGCAGAGAGAGTCTGTCACTTGATTAGAATGTACAATAGTGGTAGGTGCAAGAATATAGTTGTATTACCACACAAAGAATGACTTTCTATGTCCTTTATAACCACTTTATAACACCCTTTAAAAGTCTGAAATGTGGCCACTCAGAAATGGAACATTTTGTTGAAAGCTTGGAAAACATATCCGCAATCAATTTTTAGATCTTTTAAATAATTTACTGATTCGCAAACAATAGACTATTGCTGCTTCAGATACATCACATTTTTGGTCTTCTACTTTTTTCCACTTGTTGTATTTCAATTTCATCTTATTTACAGGTCTAGCAATTTTAAGAATCAATGTTGGAAACAAATATGATATAATGGTGATTAGGACAAGCCGTTTTTAACAGGAAATTAAAACAACAGAGCATTAGGCCCGTTACAAATCTCCATACGCGGGTGGTTTATCACAACTTGGCTATTTAAATCACAATTTATATTACCTTTTTTTGTTTATTTAGTCACCCTGGCATAACAATCAAATAGTTACACAATCCCTAAGTGGGAGCAGACAATGTAAAGATTGAGACAACGCCAAAGGTCAAACAAGAAGATGTCGCTGTAAATGATATTAAGGACTTGAAGCAGAAAGTTAAGGAATGGTTGAAAACAGTGAGCCCTAAGGAGGAGGAAGCTGATGAAGGGAAAGAGAATGACATTTCTAAACCTTTACCTCGCAAAGAGAGAATTGGGGATTTCTCACAGCCTGTCCTTTCAAAGTCAGCAATGATGACTTCGCTCCCTAAACTTAACTTAACTGTATTTGATGGAGATCCTAATGTGCCTGGCCAAACTGGTATGGCATGTTTAAAGCCTTAGTGCATGACCAACAGCTTTCCAAAACACAGAAAATGGTCTTAAAGCATCAGTTAAAGGGAATGCCGAAAAAGCTATAGCTGGGATGTTTTTTGATGGTACAATGTATGAAAAGGCTATTGCAGCATTGACTCAACGATTTGGAAACCCGCCCTTATTTCAAAGTCACTGATCAATGAGTTTCTGGAGATACCAGCAGTCCAGGATGAAAACACTTTAAGTCTGAGATTGTTTGTTGACAACTTGCACAATATTGTGAAAAGACTGTAGAAGTATGGTCATGAAGCAGATTTATGAGCAGCAGCTAATATCTACCAGTTCATTACAAAATTGCCTCTAAAAATTACTGTAAGGTGGGGCAGGCGAAAACTTGAGTCACAGCCAAAGGAAGGTGACCTTAACAACCTTGATGAGTGGCTGGAAACAGAGGTTTAAGTCCAAGTGATGGCTTTTTGTTGTGCCAGTACTAAAGAGAATCCTAAACAAGAGAAACCCAAGTCAAATTCAAACAAACCCAAATGGTTCAAGAAAAAGAAGGACACTTGGAATGACACTGATGTAAATTCAGGAGCTTAAGTAGAATGTTTTGTGTGTAAGGGAGAACATGTACTGATGTTGTGTGAAACTTGGAAGAAATTAACTGTAAATGAGTGATGGGAATTAGCAAAGAAATTGGGTTTGTGCTTTCATTGCCTCAGAAGAGGACATCGAGTGTAGAAGTCAGTTAAAATGAAATTTGCAACAGCACTTGAACATTATTTTGTCAAAAATTGGATGTAATTAAGTTGCATTTTAGATGGTGGGTTTCTGCAATCGCTGAAGTTAGGTCTATGTGCATATTTTTAAGAGGCATTGGTCGGAGTAAAAGAAGACAAACTACAACGTTCTAATCAAAAAAGAGTTACAATTTCACATTATTAAGGTTTCAGAATCTGCAATTTTGACGTCCACACATATTCGACACGTATTCGGATTCACTCTGCATTCAAAATTAAAAAATCAATGATTCAAAACTATCCAGGTACATCTGGACGGGGATCCCGTCTGAGTGTAATGTGGTATCTTGTTGGTAGGCAGTTTATTCTTTGACATTTGTGTACGCAAAACGCTTATAATGTTATTCTTGTAGATTATTAAAATGGACAGATCAAAACAGCAATTTGTTCAGTGGCTGGAGGAAATGTTGGAGGAATTAGTGGAAGGAGTCAGTACCCCTTTAGAGGTATGTGTTGTAAGAGTTTTCATCTGTCCCTGTGTTTGAAACGACAAATAATGAATGAGAAATGGTTAAAGTATATCGTTACTATCACTCCGAAGAGGGTAAAGGGAAAACTAAGCAAACATTGCATTGCTTCAAGTCCTTATTAGCTATTTACTTTCCTTTAATCATATTTTGCACAAGTAATTATCCCATGAGCTGTTCATTTGTTTCCAGGCAGAAGAATTTGTTGGGCGAAAAGTCAGGCCACCAAAAAACTTGGTGATGTGGCAGCCATTCGAACAGAAGTTTTCAAAGAAAGAGAACAGGAGGATGTGGATCCAGTCTGAGAGTAATGCGGTACGTCTCTTATTGGTAGGCAGTTTATTTTTTGACATTTGTGTATGCAAAACGCTTATAATGTTATTCTTGCAGATTATTAAAATGAAGGAACGAAAGAGGAAGTTGTTGAGTGGCTCAGAGCAGTAATGGAAGAATTACTGGAAGGGTTCAGCAACCCTTTAGAGGTATGTGTTGTAAGAGTTTTCATCTGTCCCTGTGTTTGAAACGAGAAATAATGAATGAGAAATGGTTAAAGTATATCGTTACTATCACTCCGAAGATGGTAAAGGGAAAACTAAGCAAACATTGCATTGCCTCACGTTAATACTAGCTATTTACTTTTCCTTAATCATATTTTGCACAAGTAATTATCCCATGAGCTGTTCATTTGTTTTCAGGCAGAAGAATTTATTAGCGGGAGAGTGGACACCAAAAAACTTGGTGACGTGGTGGCCATTCGCCCCGCGTTTTTTGATGAGAGCATCGATGTAGATCTCTGAAAGGAACATATTCATATCTCCAATCTAGGTTTGTACGTTAAATAAATTACAATATACAGTAGATATGTCATGTGCTATACGTTGTGCCCCAAATAGTAAATTATTTATAGTAATTCTAGAGAAGTCCTAGAATAGTTTCCGTGTATGTTGCAAGTGGCAATGGCAAACTAGCACTACTAATCTTTTAGTGAAGTGTTGAAACAACCCAAGCACACTTAAGTCCCACTTATACTAAAGAAAAACGGGTCCAGGCCAATTGTTTTTAACCGTTTACACGGGTAACAATCAGGTAAGGCTTTTGATTGAAAAGTTCAATAGTACACATGCAAAAAAAACCACCGTTAAGTACTGCAGGCTCACATGAAGATGGTACCAAAATAGAGATGTGTTTACACAGCGCTTTCGCACTGGCCCGGAATCTTTTTTTCTTTTTTTTTTTTTTCGGCTTTTCATCTGACCCCAAAACCAGAACAAAGCAAGTCCGGATCCATTTCTTGAACACATGGTACGGAAGGTTTACATGGCAACAATATCTGGTCTGCATCATAACTATTTTATGGGTCCAGGGGCCCACTTCTCGGAAGTCACGGTAATTTATGCGCCTGTTAACTAGTCGGAACTGTTATTGGAAACTTTATCGGGCCGGAAGTTGTTTCTCGAAACACTAACACTTTCCAAGTACTTACCAGGCCTGAAAAAGTAGCGGGTCATTAGAGAATGACAGACCTTCTGCTTAAATGAGAAGTGGTTGGAGACCAGGGTTTGCTTTGTTAAACAACTACACATGCAAAATCCGTCTAAATAAAATTTAACTCCCAAGAAAAATGTGTATGTTTTAATTCAACTGCCTTCCATCATACCAACTCAGCAAAAAGAAGCTCAACCACAAGAATCCATTCACAAACAGATGAAAAGAGTGTGACAAATTGTACAAGTCTGTTTCAAAATTTCTTAAACCAAAGCTCCTGATATTCATAAAGTATCAGACAGAGGAAAGGCCCCCAGGCAGTGAACAGCTCCAGCGTTCAATTTTATGAACTTCACTTCTTCAGTGAGAACATAATTTTCAATTCTGTCACTGTTTGTGCACTATTTAATAGTATACCTAATAAATATTTCTCGATTTTGTGAATTTTACTTTCTCAGAAATAAATAATAATAAATTCATCTACAAATACTACATTTTTTGTTGTATTCCTTATTAATAGTCTTATTCCTATAACAAAGGCCACACACTGGCTCAGACATATGGTTATTATCATTAACCACATTACTGTCTGAGACATTTAAAAAACCATTACAGGTCATGGGGAAAGGCCCTATTAAAAAACTATAAACATCAGTTTATACTAGTTATTATTCCGTTACTATTCGATTTTTGGTGGTAATATTAGGTTTTGGTTGAAATATTTTCAACCAGTTATTTTTCCACTTTGTTTAGCAATATTAACTTTTGGTTTAGATATTTTCTACTAGTTATTATTCCATTTTTGGCAGTAACAATTATTGGTGGTAGTATTTTTAACCTCTTATTACTCCTTTACTATAGAATTTTTGGTAGCACAATTTTTTTACTAGTTATTACTTTAGCCACCACACACTGGGCTTTACTAGGTAATTCAAGGCTTGAAAACAAACTTTACACTTGATATTATCATTAACCCTTTTTGGCTTGAAGTGCAAAGTGAGTAATTTGTGTCATTAAAATTGAGGACAGCTTCCATGTTACAAGTTGTTATTTTGTTACTAATATTTTTAGATATTTTGTTAGAAAAACAGAGAATTTGGGAATCGTTACTAATAGCGATCAACTCGGTCATTGAAATGTATGGTGAAATTACATTACCACAAAAATGGAAAATGGAAAAATGGAATATGCTGCTCTTTTCATTTAGAGGGTCTGGCAAGTCAACCTCGTAATGCCAGCTTGAGTAGCCAATAAGGGAGTGGCACCTGCAGCATTTGTTTCAAGCATGTTAATCTCTTCGCAGATATTAGCAGACTAAGAACAGAAAACATCTCTTTAAAAGAGAATGTTAAGGAGCTCAAAAGAGGACAGAAAAGATGGAAAATGAAATATGAAATTAAAGAGAAAAGAGGAAGAGGAAAGGTTTCCAACCAGAGAATGAAGTGCTAAACTTGCTTGGTTAACCCTAGCACAAGGGTAACCCTTACTTGCTCCTTGTAAACAGGCCCTAACTCACAACACGAGTGTGGATCAAGAGTGCTATATATGTAGTAATGCATGGTTTTTTTTTTGTCTCCTAAACGTGGCCACTCAGAAAACGAGGAGTTTGAGGAAAAACTGGAGAACAATTTGGAGAAGGCAGTCAAGGGCCCTACGCCCCAAGAGCTGTTGTTTACATTTATAGCAACGAAATGATTCCGATATATCTAAGAGATACTTATACTATATATATTCCGTTTTTGGTAGTAATAATCATTAATTTTTGCATGGTAATATTTTCTACTTTTGGTAGTAAAGGTAGTAAACAGAGGAAGGCAGACAAATCTTTCAGTTCTGAGACAAGTGATGTTTCTTGTTGCAATCAAGTGCAATAAATCTTATGGACCTCTCTTCGTACACATTAGCAGGCTACGAAGAGAAAACATTTGTTTGAAAGAAAGAGTCAACGAGCTCAAAGAGGACAGAAAAAGATGAAAAATGAAAGGATAACCTTGCTTTGGTAACCCGAGCACAAGGCTAACCCTCACTCCTTGTAAACAGGATCTAACTCATAACACGAGTGTAGATAAAGAAAGGCATATATCTACCAATGTGTGGTGTTTTTATTATCTCCTAAACGTGGCCACTGAGAAATGAAACAGTTTCTGGAAAAACTAGAAAACAATTTGGAGGAGGCAGTCAAGGGCGTACCGTCCCTAGAGGTATTCTGTACAGTTTTAGCAAGGGGATGATTCCGATATGATATCTAAAAGATACTTATACAATATACTGACAGTATGCAATTTACATTCAATTCCATTTTGGGGGTAATATTTTCTAGTTATTTTTTTCTTAACTATTTCATTTTTGATAGTAACATTCATTTTGGGTTGAAATATTTTCTACCAGTTATTAATCCTTTCCTATTCCATTTTTGGTACTAACAGTTGTTGGTAGAAATAATAAATAAATAGGAAATATTCAACACAATAATAGTAAAAATTTTAAATAGTAATTTAACATCCCATTAAGCACTACATCCTAGAATTTTTGGTGCCATATTTTTTATTAGTTTACTACATATATTTTGTAAATTTTTGACCTAGCCAAATTTTGTAGGAGTTATTACCCTTTTCTATTCTGCAATTTTTGGTGATAATATGTTATACTAATCAGTCATTATGCCCTTACATTTTGCTGTTGTTGAACCTGATTGTTTGTCAAGCCCGCGGTTATGGCCAGTTCCTTGTGAAGCAGTTATTTTTGAGCCAGACAGCACGCCTACTACACAACCAAGTTACAACCCTCTGGTATTAACATACATGAACCAGCCTACCAATATACTGCCCAAGACAATCATCACAAGAAACCTACAACTCTTACGAGATGACCAGGAAACCAACAGTTCAAAAAAAGCAACTTTGTCTCGCCCTCGTACACCTCAAAGTTCACATTGCTGTATATTCTTGTCACCTACCAAGATTGTATATTCTGTTGCGGGCGAGACAACCTCCTCAACATAAAATAATAAAGAATGATCATAGGAGAAAGGGAACCAGACAGGCCTGACAGCTCTGCATCCACTTGCACACTTCGGCCACCCACACACAAACGTTTTTTCCAGCTTCCCTCCAGGACAAAGAACAATAAAAATCACAAAATTTATAACAAATTACAAAAAAAAATAATCAAAACTTGACATGGAAAAAGAACAATTGCTATTACTCTTTTTTACTCCATTTTTGACGGCAACATCAAATTTTGGTTAAAATGTTTTCTACTAGTTATTATTCCATTTTTAGTAGTGAGATCAGTTTTTTGGGCGCAATTTTTCTACCGGTTATTGTTGCATATTTGGTAGTAATATTCATTAATTGTTGGATGGTAATATTTTACCTGTTATTATCCCTTTGCTATTTCATTTTTGGTAGTAAAGGTAGTAAACAAAGGAAGGCAGAAAAATCCTTCATTTCTGAGACAAGCGATGTTTCTTGTTGTAATCAAGTGCAATTAATCCTGTGGAGCTCTCTTTGTAGACGTTAGCAGGCAAAGAAGACAAAACATTTGTTTGAAAGAAAGAGTCAACGAGCTCAAAGAGGACAGAAAAAGACTGAAAATGAAATATAAAAAAGTAAAGAGGAAGAGGAAAGGTTTTCCAACCAGAGGATGAAGTGCTAACCTTGCTCTGGTAACCCGAGCACAAGGCTAACCCTCACTCCTTGTAAACAGGATCTAACTCGTAACACGAGTGTAGATAAAGAAAGGCATATATCTACCAATGTGTGGTGTTTTTATTATCTCCTAAACGTGGCCACTGAGAAATGAAACAGTTTCTGGAAAAACTAGAAAACAATTTGGAGGAGGCAGTCAAGGGCGTACCGTCCCTAGAGGTATTCTGTACAGTTTTAGCAAGGGGATGATTCCGATATGATATGTGACCGTGCACGGGAAAACGTACCTTAACGCTTATCCGTTAGACAAGCAAAAGCGTTAGGCATCCGTTAGTCATCCGTTAGAAAGTTTTCTTAAGAACGTTAGAGGCGTTAGCCCAGCCGTTAGAGGTTAGCATGAGGCCGTTAGAACGGACAGTGTAACCGTTAGCAAGAGACATGTATCCGTTAGCCGTTAGCATCAGACCGTTAGACGGGTCAGCATAACCGTTTGCAAAAACTCTGCATCCGTTAGCACGGCTAGAGAAGCCGTTAGGATCCGTTAGAATAAACTAGCATCCGTTCAACGGCCTTCATACTATAATTATTATACACGATCCAAAACAAACCACGTTTGCCGACAAGTAAAATCATAACAACGATCGACATTATATGAACTGTTTATTTATTCGGCAAAGTCCAGTTATTTCGAGAGCTTGTATTTTGTACTGTAATTTCTGACGAAAGGAAAGTTAAAAATATCTTATAAATGCCATAAACGGATAAAACAAACACGGGGAAAGCTCGACCAAAATGGCCATTGCGATAAATAAAAGGTCTGCAGTAAACACTGCTCACAAAGTCATGTCAAGAACTTTGTGCTCGTGTTTCGTCACGCAACAATTAATGGTTGTCAAAATGCTAATTTGTGGCGATTGCTACGACCTGCGAGGTGGGATCCCAAATGATCAATAATCTTCTTTCGTTCCCTTTAATCGCTATTTGCAATCATTAAAATGATTAAGTGGTCTTTGTCGTTCGAACTGAAGTAGAATAATATTATTTGGTTTCAATTCACAAAGTGCGGACCGTTCAAAAATTTGCATAAAGTTGTTTATATCTTCCAAGATGTGAGAAACGGCCATATTCCGGCGGAAAGGTTGATGAATATTTTGATAGACTTTCGTCTAACTCTGAATCAGACGAAACTAATTTTAAACTACATGCATGTGACGAAAACAACTTTATCTGGTGAAACCAGCGCCAACACGTCGTCGCTTCGAGACTGACTTCGTGACTTCAGAAGGCAGCGCTTTTCGCATGCTCGGTCAAGATAGAAAGCGTAATCTTTCGCGAATCCACGGCTAGCCCGGGTAAAACAGTTACTTTAGAAAAAAACTCTTGACAGAGTCATGGTGTAAAAATAAGTACAAGCGACAAATCCATTTGAGTAAAACAATAAAAAATGTTCACCACGACTGGCGATTAAAATTGTTTACACACAGGTTTAGCGACGTTAGGTTTGCTTCTCACACGATAATAAAGGACTCGAATTCTGAGTTTCTCCGTCTCGATGAGAAAGTGAAAGTTTATATCCCTGAGTTTTGCTCTCGATTAATGCTCACCATGAAAATAATTTTTTTAATGCTTGTCTCATCGAAGACTGATGAAATCGGCACTTTGTGACTCGTTTTTTTTTTAAATTGCGAGTGTAAGACTAGTAATGGTTTTGCACGATCATGTGTTTATAACATCGGACTGAGCTATTCGTTTGTTAAAAGTCCTTAGATGTAAACCGTTAGACAAACGTTAAAAGTCCCTAAATGTAGAGCGTTAGACAACCGTTAAACGGCTCCAGTCATCCGTTAGAACAAACTGCGTAACCGTTAGAACGTTTTCTTCATCCGTTAGACATACTTAGTTAGCCGTTAGACCGTTAGGAGAAAGCGTTAGAACGTTTTGATCATCCGTTAGGCACAACTAGATAACCGTTAGAACGTTAGGACAAAACGTTAGAATGCTGGGAAGGCCGTTAACAATCCGTTAGCTATCCGTCCGTTAGAGAGCATTTAACGGATAAGCGTTAAGGTACGTTTTCCCGTGCACGGTCACATATCTAAAAGATACTTATACAATATACTGACAGTATGCAATTTACATTCAATTCCATTTTGGGGGTAATATTTTCTAGTTATTTTTTTCTTAACTATTTCATTTTTGATAGTAACATTCATTTTGGGTTGAAATATTTTCTACCAGTTATTAATCCTTTCCTATTCCATTTTTGGTACTAACAGTTGTTGGCAGAAATAATAAATAAATAGGAAATATTCAACACAATAATAGTAAAAATTTTAAATAGTAATTTAACATCCCATTAAGCACTACATCCTAGAATTTTTGGTGCCATATTTTTTATTAGTTTACTACATATATTTTGTAAATTTTTGACCTAGCCAAATTTTGTAGGAGTTATTACCCTTTTCTATTCTGCAATTTTTGGTGATAATATGTTATACTAATCAGTCATTATGCCCTTACATTTTGCTGTTGTTGAACCTGATTGTTTGTCAAGCCCGCGGTTATGGCCAGTTCCTTGTGAAGCAGTTATTTTTGAGCCAGACAGCACGCCTACTACACAACCAAGTTACAACCCTCTGGTATTAACATACATGAACCAGCCTACCAATATACTGCCCAAGACAATCATCACAAGAAACCTACAACTCTTACGAGATGACCAGGAAACCAACAGTTCAAAAAGCAACTTTGTCTCGCCCTCGTACACCTCAAAGTTCACATTGCTGTATATTCTTGTCACCTACCAAGATTGTATATTCTGTTGCGGGCGAGACAACCTCCTCAACATAAAATAATAAAGAATGATCATAGGAGAAAGGGAACCAGACAGGCCTGACAGCTCTGCATCCACTTGCACACTTCGGCCACCCACACACAAACGTTTTTTCCAGCTTCCCTCCAGGACAAAGAACAATAAAAATCACAAAATTTATAACAAATTACAAAAAAAAATAATCAAAACTTGACATGGAAAAAGAACAATTGCTATTACTCTTTTTTACTCCATTTTTGACGGCAACATCAAATTTTGGTTAAAATGTTTTCTACTAGTTATTATTCCATTTTTAGTAGTGAGATCAGTTTTTTGGGCGCAATTTTTCTACCGGTTATTGTTGCATATTTGGTAGTAATATTCATTAATTGTTGGATGGTAATATTTTACCTGTTATTATCCCTTTGCTATTTCATTTTTGGTAGTAAAGGTAGTAAACAAAGGAAGGCAGAAAAATCCTTCATTTCTGAGACAAGCGATGTTTCTTGTTGTAATCAAGTGCAATTAATCCTGTGGAGCTCTCTTTGTAGACGTTAGCAGGCAAAGAAGACAAAACATTTGTTTGAAAGAAAGAGTCAACGAGCTCAAAGAGGACAGAAAAAGACTGAAAATGAAATATAAAAAAGTAAAGAGGAAGAGGAAAGGTTTTCCAACCAGAGGATGAAGTGCTAACCTTGCTCTGGTAACCCGAGCACAAGGCTAACCCTCACTCCTTGTAAACAGGACCTAACTCATAACAGGAGTGTAGATAAAGAAAGGCACATATCTACTAATGTGTGGTGTTTTTATTATCTCCTAAAGCTGGCCACTGAGAAATGAAACAGTTTCTGGAAAAACTAGAAAACAATTTGGAGGAGGCAGTCAAGGGCGTACCGCCCCTAGAGGTATTGTGTACAGTTTTAGCAAAGGGATGATTGCAGTATGATATCTAAAAGATACTTATACCATATAGTGACAGTATGCAATTTACGTTCAATTCCATTTTGGGAGAAATATTTTCTACCAGTTATTAATCCTTTCCTATTCCATTTTTGGTAGTAACATTCATTTTGGGTTGAAATATTTTCTACCAGTTATTAATGCTTTCCTAGTCCATTTTTGGTAGTAACAAGTGTTGGTAGAAATATTAAATAAATAGGAAATATTCAACACAATAATAGTAAAAATTTTGAATAGTAATTTAACATCCCATTAAGCACTATGTCCTGGAATTTTTGGTGCCATATTTTTTATTAGTTTACTACATACATATATTTCTTAATTTTTGACCTAGCCAAATTTTTTATGAGTTATCAGCCTTTTCTATTCTGTAATTTTTCGTGATAATATTTTCTGCTAATTAGTCATTATGCCCTTACATTTTGCTGGTGTTGAACCTAATTGTTTGTCAAGCCCGCGGTTTTGGCCAGTCTTTTGTGAAACAGTTATTTTGGAGCCAGACAGCACGCCTACTACACAACCAAGTTACAACCCTCTGGTATTAACATACATGAACCAGCCTACCAATATACTGCCCAAGACAATCATCACAAGAAACCTACAACTCTTACGAGATGACCAGGAAACCAACAGTTCAAAAAGCAACTTTGTCTCGCCTTCGTACACCTCAAAGTTCACATTGCTGTATATTCTTGTCACCTACCAAGATTGTACATTCTGATATGTGGGTGAGACAACCTCCTCAACATAAAATAATAAAGAATGGTCATAGAAGAAGGGGAACCAGACAGGCCTGACAGCTCTGCATCCGCTTCCCCACTCCAGCCACCCACACACAAATGTTTTTTCCAGCCTCCCTCGAGGACAAACAACAATAAAAATCAAAATTTAAAATAAATTACGAAAATGAAAGCTTGACATGGAAAAAGAACAATTGCTATCACTCTTTATTACTCCATTTTTAATGGCAACATCAAATTTTGGTTGAAATGTTTTGTACTAGTTATTATTCCACTTTTAGTAATGACATCATTTTGATGAGAGTGAAGGTTAACAGAGTTGTCTCGCATTGGTTACCAATGTATTGTGGTTTTCCTCAAGGTCGCCTCCTGAGGCCACTCCTGTTTAATGTATTTATCAATGATCTGAATTTTTCTGTCAACTCTCTTCTCCAAGGCTCTATACTGGTTGATATGTTTTCTACCAGTTTTTATTCCATTTTTGGTAATAATATTCAGTAACTTTTGGTGGAAATATTTTTACTTCATATTATTCCTTTACTATTCCACTTTTGGTTTTAGCAAATTCAGTGAGATCGAGATCTTTGGTAAAACTATCAATTTACTGGTAAGCTGGTCATTGAAAGCAACATTTGGGATCATTGATTATCAACAATTTGAACAATTAATTTTCGTTACAAGAAAAAAAATTAATTAAACCTTATGTTAGCAAACGTGCATGTATTATAAAAAGTAATCTGTTGTCATTTTAGTGGTCTCACAATTAAGAGGAAAGATAATTGTTTTTGACCATTTAAAAGCACAAGTTCTGAGCTTGTTGGTCCAAGGACAAAAACTCAAAAAGTGAGTGCACGGGTTAATTCACTTAATACTAACAAGTCGATGGACATTTTCTTTCAGGCTGAGCGATGAAAGGTCACAATGTCAAAATTTACAAACAATTTGCGTCGATTCCAGTTCTAATCATCAATGGAAAAGACATGTAGCTTCATTTAATAGTAAATAGGTTGGGAAAATTGTCACAGAATCAGATTACACTGTACATGCATGAAAATGTATGTTTTAGTAGTGTTCTATGCAGTTATTTAAGGCTAAGCACCAGGCCGCCTGGCTCAATTCAATGGAAGATATATCTGTCTGGCTTAAAAATAACACACAAAACATGAATATGTAACCAAACTGAAGGATTATGTTGAGATCTAGAACTACTGGGTAGGTATTTCACTGACAAAATCACTCATATTGAGAATGCAGTTTAAACTGCCAAATGTAAGTTCACAAGACTAAATAATTATTTTCATTCAGGCTACAATGCAGCTGTAGGTGCCTTTCCAAAATCGTACGGAGACCTCTGATAAAAATACATGTCTGTAATCAAAATAGAATTGATCTTACCTAAATT
This sequence comes from Porites lobata, assembly GCA_942486035.1. NCBI lineage: Eukaryota > Metazoa > Cnidaria > Anthozoa > Scleractinia > Poritidae > Porites > Porites lobata. The sequence goes on from CALNXK010000195.1 coordinate 794,461, forward strand.
GTTTTGATTGTCCTTTCCTGATCTCGGTGGAAGCACTGAATTCAAGTGACATGAACGATCCGCCATCATTGATGTAAAAACAAGACTGGCTTCCCCAACAGGCACACTGTGATGAGAGTATTCTGCAAAAATGCAAGAACCTGACTTCAGAGTGCAAAGAAAGTCAGTTTTACAGCTGCCTTTCAGGCAAGCTGTGCAAGCTGTAGCTACATTGTAGATATCTACTAGCCCAAGAATCATTTTTAACTAGCCTGAAAAAATTTTTTTTTGATGAGCGGGATTGTTTTTCAGTAATTTGAATCCCCCTCCCCCCAAAATTTACTTATGCCTGTCGGGCTAGTTAACAACAGAATTCACCAGCACAGTTGCAAAATCTGCTACTGCCCCTCTTATAAGCAAAGTTTTCTGTCCACACTATAAAATTAATACAAAACTTGTTCCATAATAATTATAATTATGATGAAACTAGTTTTTTGTCTATATTGATTAAGGCCCAAGGCTAAAGTACATTAGCCATAATAAATCAATGGAAAATCAACCAACAACAACAAAAATAAAGCATGCACACACCAACAAAACAAGAGGGTTGTAACATATGGCTTATTCCTGTTTGAGGGACAAACTTTAGAAAAAGACCAAAGTATTTGTCGGTTCATGAACACTACCACACTTTCCCTAACTTTTCTTCCAGCTTGTTCATAACATTTTTTAATTTCTTTTACTGCCATCTTGGATCAAGCACATGCTCAAAAATTTGCCTGGTTACTAGGCATCAACACTCAGTTCAAAACCATTACGAAATCCTGCCTATTGAGACATGTTGCTAGTAAATGTAAATTTTTCTGTCAATCAAATGTCTCCTATCATTTGTAGGTGGGGAAAAAAGAACAAAGGACATGAAAAAGATCAAATTCTGAGGTCTTAGAGTGCATTACATGACTTATTCAGTTGCAGCATTTCCCATAACTCTTCCGCATTAAAACATTGGCATGAAACTCCTCAAGCTAAGCTTAAAAAATCTAGATAGTCAAACTAAACAGGGTGCACAAAAAGGCAACAGTCTTGTCTCCAGGTAAATCCACTGAATGAAGGGTATAATTTACAAAAATTGATATGTACATATCGCCATGTATACATGTATCACCATGGTTGTTGACAAAACCTTGCCTCAAAGTTTTTTTTCCAATAAAAACGTAAATTCATATGAAAGAATTCAGCTTTCACAAAATTACTATAAAATGAAATGAAGCAAATTGAAAAGTCATAACAAAGCCAGGAAATTTCTGTTTGATGGAAAACTAAGCAAAAGAGTAGGTGATTTACAGACTGACAAAAACAACAATTTTCCTTAAGTTAAATTACCTTAGTATGAAGGAAACGATACATTTAAACACTTCAGTCTAGAGTCAAATAGCCTGTGAACAGGCTCTCTGTTTTGGAAAAAAAAAGCGAGGAAAGGGAAGGGGAAGGGGGAGAGAGAGCCTGTAGACAAACATTTGAGGCTGCTATTCCACCCTCTTGTAATTATTCTGCCAGTCATCTATCAGTAAGGTCATCTGTCAATCAATTTCGCACGTGAGCAACTCCTGGGAAAATTAACGGGAATGGACCGGTGTTTTGCTCTGTCTGAAAACAGAGTGAAATGGAACGCAAGCCTCATTGTCAATTTCGCAAAACGTTGTTGATCTCTGGCAAGAGAATTAATATGGTGCCGGTCTTTTGCATTTCAAGAAATAAGACCTTGCTGGTTGACAGTGGTCAAGACAGCATTGTACTAGCATGAGCGTTTGAATCCTTAAGATTTCCCCATGAGCAAGGAGAAAGTTTTTCCGATTTAAGCTGCTAAACTTGTGAGCAACACGCTGTTCGCCTTGCTAGTTCAGTTTCTAACTTAACAAGCCCCTGCAATGAGTGAACTTGGAATGCGAAAGGTACAGATACTATCATGACTATCAAGACAAGTACAAAGACATCAACAGCACTTTGATTGCCAACAGGAATTACACCTTCGGGTATTTATAGCAATAAAAGGGGGCGGCAGGCCAACACAACTTTTACTTCATGCCAAAATACTGCGTGTTCCCGTAAGTTTTTTCCCCTGCTGGGTAGATTATGCTCTGGATGGTTCTACATTTTCACTGAGCAAATGTGATTTTAGCTGCATGTTTCACACTAAGAGGTTATGGTAAACATATCGATTTAAGTACTGTGGTTGGCAGGATTTGCCCTTTGATGCAAGAGCATGTTCTTTGACCTCTTTTGAAGCGTAAAGCTTTTTATTGCAGCTGAGTAAGGGTCTTACTTTTCTCCAAAGTACCTTCTGGATCTTAATAACTAAGCAATTTTCTTTAGTCCCTGAATGCAATGTTTTTCTGCAATGTTATATCACAATGGGCCCAGCTCGTTAGTTTTCTTTGCAGAATGTTTAAAAATTATCACGGATAGTGATTTACAGATCCAAAATTATAAGACTGAAGTGCAGCTTAAACTGAAGCTGCATCAACTAAGGAGAATTGCATTGTGACTCGGTAAACTCCAGCTTAGTGTTTTTCTAAAGATAGTGCGATTCTTTTGACTGGAGCCTGCAGTTCTTCCCGTGGTAATAGCTTTTGAATATATATTTGTAATTGTCACGTTGTGATCAAATTGTGTGCTACGTGTTGACCAAAAAGCCAATGTCAATCAGCCCTGTCAACAGTCAGTGTTCTCGCCACTAGGAGCTTGCATCAGGATCTGATGCACATCAGGTGCTGTGGAACAGTGGTCCCAAATGTATTTTTACAGGCCTTTTCGCTTTTCCCTCTCCCCAGTTCCCCACTCGACCAAAGGCCTGTTCACAGGCTAAGAGTCAAAGGACACGACATGCGTCAGCATCCTTTCTGAGTGCCCAAACAGTCATGGGTCAAAAACCTGCAGTTTTACGGATGACACAGATCAATTGGCAAAATTCTATAATGCAATCAATCCCAGATAATTTGTTTCAAATGTAAATTAATTCATTCATTATTTAATACCACCCATAAAAAATGCATAATTCTGCATAACCCATAACAAAGAAGAGGGATGAGCAGCTAGAGCTTTAATATAGAGTAAAAAATTTGACTTAATGTTGTTTTTTTTAGTTATGAGATGCACCCTGAATTGAAATTACAAAAGATTTAGAGCTATCAACCAAACTTTCATTGAAAAAATGTTGGGCCTTTTAAGCCAAAAATACAGTACCCCTATGTAAAAGTCCCTCCATCTATAAGCCCCAAAAGCACGGCAACATGGTCTGCAATGGAGCTAATCTCGTTCCCAGACCTCTTGTTGATGAAGCCAAAGTTGCGATTTGGTCAAGTAAGGAAAATTCAGTTCCTTTTGTTGGCTAGATTGACCTGCAAGTGTTGTCTCCTTCACAAACTATGGTGAGAGCAATGTCTAAAGTTCTCTTCAAATAATATTTTCACTGAAGAAGGAGTTTTTCGTCTCGATATAACTTGAAAAACAATTTCTATCTTTAAAGACATTTTAATAATATCAAGATAGTATCAAAGCCTTTTGAAAGGTCAAAAAAATACATGCATGTATTGTACTGCTCTGAGGTGCTATTAATGATAATTAAATTTTTAAACTGTCACTCAGTCAGTTCATACGTAAGGGTATCCAGGGTAAAAATTCATCATTTTTTCGAAATTTGCAATTTTTAAATGATTAAATAGAGCTTATCAAGAGCTTCCTTTTAAAACAAATTGCAGGGAAAAATGTTTTTTCTGTGCAGACTTATGGAAGGGAAGTGTTGAACTTTTAGAAAATGTATTGAGTATAAGTGGGCTTGGCTCAACTTGGCTTGTCCGGTGTGAAAATGAAAACTGCCTATCGCAAATAACCAATGATGCTTTCTTGACAACAGAAAGGATCAAGGAGAGCAGAGCCTTTGTTCATCTGTTGTCGGGTTTCGTTTTTAATGTTTCCTGCCGTGTCCCTATTGTTGCCCTCCAGTGGTATGCATCAACATTTGACAGCTTTGGTGTTATAATCTGTTATAATCTTGTCACAGGTAATATGCCGCCAAAAATCTTTTCCACTGTTTTCTTGAATGAAAATTAGGGCAAGTTCAGGTTACATTTTAAACTCCAAGTCGGAAACCAATTTGGCTGAAATTTTGCTAACTAATTTTTTACTGTCAGATAGTTTTTCTACAAAACCGTGTCAGCGAATTTTGATTTCTTTTTTTGTTTTCAAGTTGGAGTGTTTTTTTTTTCATAGGTAGTGATAATGATTTGCTATCCCTAACTTCAACTGCTCATTACAAAAGAAAAAACACACTTGACAAAAATCCAAGACACGGTTTTTAAGCCAAACGAGTTAAGAAGCAAATGCAATCTTAACTGACTTCTTCCGTTAATTTTTCACAAAAAGTTTCTCATTTCTAAATCGTGTTAACATTTTGACTCTTTAAAAGGAATAAGCAATAATCTAGAACTATTAACAACGCTGTGCTCTAAGGTAAACTTCAGGGAGCCCTTTGGGCTCCCAAGCAGTTATAGCTAAGGTGCCCAGACCTCAAAGACGGTCACCCTAATACACAAATTGGGGAGCCCTTTGGGCTTCCAAACATTCCAGCTGGGGTACCCAGGCCTCCAAGTTGGTCACCCGAGTACATCTGTACGCACACTCATCTTACTGGCCTGCTGATCATCAAACTTGGTAATTTTAGCTTTTGGGTGCGACAAACACCCACATGTTGACTTATGAAACCCATCAAAGTTTTCATGCCATTCAGATTTAAAACCAGAAACATGAGCAATGCTGCCAAATTGTTCAGGTTTTAAAGAGGGAAAAGTAAAAATTTCAGCTGGTTCACGTAAACTTCATTCAGATGTTTGGGTCAAATATAGGAAAACTGTACTTTTTACCAGTAATACTAAACTTGAAAATAAAGTTGCCGTGAAAAATTATGTGAAACAGTGAAACCGCCACGGCCACAAACCTATTGTTTTACATGTAATAAAAAATAAGTCATCTTTAATTTTCTTTTCTATATTATTAGTGAATCTTTTAGGATAATTGAGCTTTTCGTGGGGTTTACAGCGCTTCTTTCCATGTTTGTTTTTTTTGCCGCTACTTTAGCCTATGCATGCATGTGAATTTAGTTTTAGATACATAAAATGCCAAGACAACGTGGAACTGCCCTGTTTCTAAAACAACAATAAAAACGATCAGAACGATAATATCTTTTCTTTTTATATTTCGTTATCTTATGTAAAGGGAAGAAAACAATCAAAAGTTATGTTTTAGCCAAGCAGACACAACAGCCAAAAACCGTAAAATATTAAATTCGCTTTTTGCATACTGGTCAATACAGCAACTTCTGTTTTTATACAAAAATAAATTACTCCGCGTCACCAGCCACACTCTACATCTGTCAGAAAAGTATTAACAGTTTGTCCTAAAAACTGTACCTAATAAACTATTCTATCTGAAAGGATAGAGAGGAAAAATTTTTAAACTATTTTGAGAAGAGGTACAAATCAAAATCTGTGCTGCTTGTCATGTTCAAAGTGATGGATTATGTTACATGTAAAATCATGCAGAACAACCTTTGAACATTGACGCGCGTCTGTTTCTTTCGTACAACATCCCTAAAAACATTTTCTGTAGGGTTTAGTAAACCCTGACTCAACAAGCCAACACTAGTATGTTTAATTTTTCTACCTGAATAACTGAACACTGCACTAGAAGCAAGAGTGCTTAGCCGGGCAATCGGGAATTTTTTTCACTCGCCTGAAGCTAAATGTTAGTCGCCTCAGGCGACAGGGTGCCGTTAGAGCACACGCTTGATTAAGCTTTCAGAAAATGTACGGTTAAATATGGGGGTACTTACTACAAGCAAAAGAGCTAGCGCCAATACGTGAGGAGGGTGCTTGAGGGTGGATGATACCTTATGATGTGCATATAACCATGTTTTCCTAAAAAAAACACTGCCTTCACTATTCTGTCAAATTCACTGTTTATAACAATCAGAAAACATCTGCAATTTTGAGGATTTATTTTGAGCATGTGCTCCTTCAACACCTGTCACATTCCTGACAAAGTACTGCTGGAAATTCTTGGTGGGGGTGTGCCTCCCAGTTCTCCAAACCCTAATCCTATTTTAGACCCCAAAATGTCATTTATCAGCCCCTTTCTCAGACTGAGCTCTAAAATCCAAACCCATTGTAAGGCCTGGCCTTAAACAAATTATGTCATCATTACTAAGATTAGAACTGCAACAAAGAAGATTTCTTAAAATCCATTTTGAATTTGCACATATCTCTTTCTTTCTTTCTTTCGTTCTTTGACAGTCATTTGGAATTGAAATAATGAAAATACATTCGTACACTCCCATAGATCCCTTGAAAACCATACCCTTTTCCAGAACGAAATGGGCAAAGTACAAACCTATTTTCAGACCAAAACGGCACAAAAACCCTACCCTTCAGGGTGGTATGTACAGCTTATACATGTGTGTATACACATGTGGCATGTACAGCTGTCTTATATAGCGGAGTACCCCAACCCCCGGGGCACATATCGGATTGGGCCACACCTCGCCTTCAGCCTCATGAGATGTAAGACATTACAGTGGTGTTAAAAGGGTCTGCTGTTTTGTACTGATGTATAGTTTTTCTTTTTTATACGCAAGAAAATTTTAATTATTCTTAACAAGGTTAAGCCTTCTTTAAACCTTGGTCAAGCATGGACCCCCAAATTTTCACAGCAATGAAACATCAAATGCTTGAAGGAAAGGAGACAGAAATTGCCAAAAGAAACAGTCCCTTATTTAAAGTTATATTCATTTCATTTTTGTACGCATTGTTCACGTTCTCTGCAAATTCACCATCTACGCCTAAAATCCATTCCATTCCTCTACCTTTCTCGGGATCACTTACGGTCAACAATGGGAATCGTCAACCTCTGAGGTTAAAATATAAGCCTAATGATCTTGGATTTTTCTTCAGTTCAAGCGATTTTTTATAAATTGGTCATGATTTAGATTTAAGTTGCACTGGTGGCTCCTTGAGGAGCCTTTAGGTCATGCAGACGGTGTCTTCCTTTATGCTCATACTGACAAGACTGTGCAACTTTGAAATTATGGGAAGAAAAAAATTTTGGAAGAAGGACTCTATGAAAAGATCATCCGATAAACATGATAAACTCATGGAATGATGAGACTTGACATTTATTATGACAGGAATTATTATGACAGCAAAACGAAAAATGTTTTGCGGAAAATAAACTTTATGATGGAGACTGAAACGACTTTAAAACTTTGCCATGAATTGACTTCATTAAGCCTGGTTTTCACTAGTGCATAAGCATAAGCGTAAGGGCATATGCACATGCACAATGGCATATTTCATTCAATTCTCGATACCAGCTCTCCTCAACCTGATGATAAACAAGATGGCGCACAAAGCATCCACCATATTGCTTTTTATATGTTTGCATGAGTTCTGGGTCAAAGTGACCTATGACTGGTCAACGGGCTTGTACTTATGTTGACCCCATTTTTAGTAGTCAAAGCTACAACATATAAGCATAAGCATAAGAAGAACGAACATGTCCATTTTTCTTATGCTTGTGCATGTGTATATGTTGCCCAGTTTTCACTTGCTTACACACGTGCATGTGCATGTGCTTATACTTTTGCGCTAGTGAAAAGCAGGTTTAATGCAGCGAAACGTCTACTTTCCCCAGCAGCATAAAGTTTGCAAGAATTATCATCAATAAAATTTTTGATGGAGGCAAATTAATGGCAGTTTAGATAGATAACCATACATATAACACCAACAACAATATTAAAAGTCACTATTTTCATTGCTAGCTCTTACCTTTATCTACACGAAAGAAGAAAGTGGTTAAACTTGAAACCTTGCAAAGTGTCCGAAAATGTCCTTTGAGTAATTGCATCTTGGCAAGCCACCATCTCGATCGGTAAACTGTCGGTTGGTGAATGTTCGCAGCCAAACCTGGGAACTATAAAAAGTTGAACGTTTTGACTCATCTCTTTTTGAGTGGATCGGCTCGATTAGAGGACCTCGTGGAAATTAACTCGTGAGGTCTGCTTGTTTTTAAGCCTTGCAGCGCAATAGACCTTGTCACGGTTTTCGACGCCATCTTGACGAATAGGCAAACTCGTGAGAAATTACAATGATTGTATGAGAATCTAATGTCGAATAATTTCCGTAAAACGATTGTTCGGAAAAAATATGAATTTTACAGTAAACTAAACCTTCACTCCTAAGGATTCCTACTGAAAAAAATTTAGGGCCTTCCGTGCGCTAGAAGACCTAGAACTACTTTTTTAAATTTTCTATACATTTGTCTGTAATAAATACAGACAAATATTTGGAAAATCTAAAGCAAGCCTCTGGAGCCTGAAATTTAAGCATAGGTACGCCCCCAAAATGTTTTAGTACAATCCTTTGCCTTGTAGCTTTAGATTCTCAAACAAACACTGTAATTTCTCACACGTTTGCCTACTCGTCAAGATGGCGTCGAAAACCGTGACAAGGTCTATACGTGGAGACCTTAAAAAATGAATCAGTCAATAAAGTAACTAAGTTGTTTCGGTACACTGCGGTACAGGATAGTAGCGCCCCGGGCGTAGCACACAATCAAGCAGCATATTACACGAAATTCCGTCCGTCCGCATTTGCATTAATTACCTCCAATACATTAGTGTTCCACCATAATGCTCCGTTTTCCCACGAAGATGTTTGTTCCCTCCCCGAAAAAGCCACTCACTGATGCAAAGGTTTTGCGGCTCCTGTCTAACAGCCACATCCATTACATGTGACCGTAAACTTGCACAGGCTAACCACTATCTTAGCCGGGTGGCCGGCCTTGGCCGTCGCAGAAAAAAAGGGAAAATGTTTTCGGCAATGCATGGCATTTAGACGGCAGAAGTATTTGGCAGAGAAAATTCGTTCGCACTTCAGTTATTTTCTATCCACTGCACTTAGTTTCCATGTTTACCTTCCAACGAAATTCGTCTCATTTGCGCTCTTTTCGTCTCCCACTCTTGTTTTTTCTATGTTATCAACGTCAGTGTATACATTAAAATTTAGTCTAGAAAGCAAGACTCATCTTTCTTTTTCTCTGAAAAAGTCCCTGTAGCTTACAGCCTAAAACGCGCGGGTGCTTGAAATGCATAAGATAACACAGCTGACACAGGGTTAGTGCGAAATTTGAACTCCAATATGAGAGCATAAAAAGCAACTTCAGTTTATTAATTCTCTTTACCTACAATTAGATGACTGGATACTCTTAAAATAATAGAGAAAATTACCCGAGAGATATATTTTCGGAGGGAGAGAAGCGACGACGGAAAAGCGTCCGCTGTTCGCAGGCTACCCGAGAGAGCGCGCAAGCCCGTGTTAAAATTTAACCCGGGTTCGCGCTAACCGGTGGTTTGCTAGCATTTTTTCGAGTATTTTAGTGAGGCAAAAGCATTGAGCATTATTCGAGCATTTTGGTGGCATTTTCCCCGGAAAATTAATTTTTCCGAGAAAATAAAATGGAAATTAACTTTTGTCAGGAGCCCATGCCCCACGAGCTCCTGCGTTTCTAAAGAAAATGAAGACTAAAACTCAAAATTCACAAAAAACCTAATACAGCTGTTTTTTTGGCTGTATTTATGAACTTGTACACATTGTCGTTGTTACTTGCAACACTTGCACGTTTTTGTAAGTGTAAACTTTGAAATTAATTTAAAAAAACCGTTTGTATAATGAGCATTATCCGAGCATTTTAGTGACTTTTTTTTGGGAGACCGAGCATTTTAGTGGGAAAAATGGAGCATTAAGGTGGAGCATTTTAGTGGGGAAGCAAAAGCATAATGTACAAAAGCCTACCAACAACTTACTGTACTACTTACTGTTGTCCTGCAAAACAACGGCACAGAAATGTACAACAAAAGTGCGCTGCACGTGCAAAATTGTGTTTTTTGTTTTTGGTAATTAGAGCTATTCAAAACAGTTTTGAATCTTTCAAAACAAATTGCGTAGAAACAAGCTCTGCTCCAACAGGGCGTCTTTCCCTCCATTTTGGGTTTGGCGACAGCTGTATATTTACCTCTCTGCATTTTAATCATTCCTTTTTTTACTGTTATATATTTTTAAAAAAAACTAAAGCAGAAGCCACGTGCATTCAGAGGCTGCCTTTAATTTATGATTATTTTCTCATAAGGTGTTTCGATTCAGTTTCTCGGAGGCCATACCAGCAGTTTTCAATCACCTTTTTAAAAAAAATTAAAGTACTTTTATCCTTGTCGTTTCGCTTTAAAATGACCATGAATTGAACTTTGTCAAAATACAGTTTTCGGTAAAATCTATATCACTATTCGGGCTAGTCGGCATTCCCGCGTACAAATGTCACACACAGAAATTTGACCAAAGTTGCCGTAAGCTGTTAAATCATTTTCTTTTCTGTGGGTGGCGCCGGCTACGCCACAACGTAACTATGAACGTTAACAAATCATCCGTATTTTATCGACAACAACAGCGGAGCACGCAAAAGAAATAATCTGGCCACATATAGCTTGTTCCTTTTTACAGAAACATTGGTTTCTACTTTTATAAAAAGCAATTTAATTTATGTTTCAACATAAACAGTGATAAGATTAACCTTACCAAAATTAACTTGGAATTGGAAAGCTCGTAGTTGCGGGCGTACGATGTAGAAAGCCTCTATCTTCAGTGACTTCGAGGACACTGTACTTCACTCTTTATTCAATATCCAAGTAGATACAAGACCTTTTTTACCATGCGGTCCACTTTCGCAGTTGTCTACACACTTTAACCTTCGCTAGACCTTTCTCGGATGGCACCACGTGCTACAATACTTTCAAAACGCCTCGTCACTGTATTCATACTAAACTTTTACTATTCCCTAGAGAGGTACAGAAAAAAAGCGTGAGCTCGAAAACAATAGCATACCGTAGTTCTGACCACAGCCCGCCTTCGTAAGAACAAGAAGACGCCCGAAGGCGTTTACGCGGGATGTGTGGGTTTCAGAAAAATTACGGGTATGTTGGATGGCAATGGAAAGTTGTGCAGTGTATGCAACAAATGTGTGCAGGAGAGACGGAGATGTTCTGTTAAGGACTAATACACTAGAAGATGAGTTACACACAAGGGTTCCTTTGCTACTCAAAACAAAACTTACATCAATATTACCACCATATATCTTAGTAGTATGGGGTAGTTCACTAAAATTTGCATTCCTTTACTAATGTCCTCAAAAAATGCGCTTCCACATTTAACAATAGCATGTAATGTATCATACTTCCAATAACTACAGGGCTTCAAGGAAGTGCTCTAGGGAAAACTTCAGGGAGCCCTTTGGGCTCCCGAAGCATTTTTAGCTGGGGTGCCCGGGGCCTCCAAGTTGGTCGCCCAAATTAATAAATCAATGAGCTGTTAGTTAATTATTAAAAATTAAACAAATTATTTTCTTAACAAGTCAAGCAGAACTCTGTGAATATTTTTTTCATGAAAAATCACATCCCTTTGACCTCCTGAGCGTGCGAAAAAAAAAACCGGCACGTTGTCATATGAAAGTAAGTTTTCGCGCCATATGAGAAACATGGACAACGACGCCGAACATTTCATGTTTTTTAAATGGCAAAGTAAATTTGGGGTCAAAAATAAGGGCACTATTCTTTTTACTAATCATTTTTATTTAGGTTGAAAAGAAAATTCGCTTATTAAGATTGACTGAGATCCCGTGGAGCTTTCCAGGAAAACTGTTATCATTTCAACGAAACCGCGGCACCCCCCGGGGGGTTACTTGCGTTAATTTTTGCTGGGTATGTGCCGCTGGCCTCTCAGAGCCCCTACCCCATTATAGTCTTTTCTGTGGCCAATTGTAGACCCCACATTAGTCATTCTTGGGCAGATATGTAATTTTTGCGATCCCAACTTAGTCACTTTCTATTTACGTATCTAACTTATCAATCCTTTAAATAGGTCATCAAAAGATGAATTGACCCATTTCTTTAATAAATTGAATGAAGAACACTTTACTTTTCACCTACAGTACAAATATCCTGATACGCTTGCTAACCGTAAATATGAACAGCTCTCGTACGCCCAAAAGTAGTAACTCTTTTGAAAATGCAACGCTATTAATGGTCAATCTAGTCGTGAAAATGCGACCTCATCCAGCGGCACTTCCCCATTAGCCTCTTTATAAGGAAGTGCCCCCCGGGCCGCCCTAAAACCATTATCTCTTTTGAATAGATTATCTTGTTGTAAAGTCGTCGTTTAAGCGCAAAACGGAAGTATTTTCTTTCTACATTACCAGTGAAATGTTCGGGACAAATGTAGATTCGGTTAGCTTTTGCGTATTTATTTTTGGTACGTGATACGTAATGCCTTGTCACGACACGAAAGACAATGCGGGAATTACACCCGATTCTAGAACAATCACAATTACTATAGTCGTCTCTTTTCTTTTTTATGCATCGTATTTTACTGGAATAACAATCTTAGTTATGTTTTAGCCTCGCAGACACAGCAGTAAAAAAAGGTAAAAATATTTAAAGAACATAAAAGACCGACCCCTTGTTTATTCAGCGATTTTTCAAAATACAAAAATATTGTTTTGCGTCGCCGACCGTACTTCACGCCTGTCAGAGCAAAAGTAACAATTTGTTTTGAAAAACTAACTAATGAACAATCGTAATTTGAAGAAAAAATTTCAATGTTATTATGAAAAGCTGTTACTATCGAAAACTGTGCAGCTTGTCACGTTCATAGTCAAGGATTATGTTACATGTGAATTCATGTGAAACAACCTTTGAACATCAACGCGTGCCCGCTGCCCGATATAACAACATTTTCCTAAAGCTTTTTGATAGAAATGCTACTTATTGCTACTTACAAGTCGACCTCAAGAGTTTCTTAGCGAGCGGAGCGTTCTTTTTAGGCCGCGAAGCCACTGAGAGAGCTACGATTTCGCAAGTCAATAAATTCTAGACATTCTTAGCTTTTTGACTGTAACTCAACAGAGACAAGAAACCAACTCCAGCAAGTCGCCCGGCTGGGCCACCTAGACAATATTTTCAGTCGCCCGAGGCCAAGTCTTGCGCCGTATTAAGAGCACGGCCTTGAGTCTTCGTCCTCCTCTACACAGTGACCTTACTTTTCCCTCCTTTGCTGACGCAGTATCTTTTTTCGGCTTGTGCAATCCAGCCTGACTTGCACGTGCTTCGACGTTGCGGCCAATAAAAATCCACACAATTTTTCGGGACGGGCACGGGATACGGGAAAGTTAAAAAAACAAGGCAATTTTTGACTCCCAAGACGACGAAAGGAATGTGCTACCGAATTTTAGACGCTGGCTGACTACGTCATCCCGCGTAATAACACCAAGCATGGGTAAATCTCACCAAGGTGGCAAATTCAAAAGCATTTTGATTTGAATATTTTAAAAAGTTCGTATTTTGCTTTAGCTTATGAACACTATTACCAATGGAAATAATTTATTTCGGAGACAAGATGTACATTCAGTGTCTGAGATGTTCAGTAAAATTTTCGTATAACCCCATACATTTATTATGCATGCATATTTCCACCGGCTCTATTCATATCACACTATTTGTGAGAAAAGGTATAAGGGAGGAACGGGGAACAGAAGTCTGGGAACGAGAAGTCGGCGTTAACCAGGGGTTAACCTCAACAAAAATTCAAAATGGCCAATAAATATTGAAACCAGGAAAAAGAATGGGTAAGAGTAATTCAGTACCACGTGACCAGGAAACCACGGGCTCCAGCGACGAGAATGATCTCGACGCCCTGTCTCGAACCCCAAAATCCTGCGATTCCGGTTGTTCTGCGCGTGCCTCAGTTCTTAACTGACGGATCATCCAATCTCGACCCCTGTCCATATGCAATCTGACTCCCCTCTCCCTGACGGTCATGCGCAGAAGAGCTCTGGGGTCGAGATTGACGGATCAACCAGAACGGGAGCAGGAGAGCACCTTCTGTTTCGGAAACTTTTAACGATGAATTATGATTCTCAGTGAAATATTGGGAGAAAAAGAAAAAACATGAATTCTGGCTAGCCGGTAAGTACTTGTTGTGATTACTCTTTGAGACCTTTGTTATTCGTTTTAGTGTGAGTAGAATCGAATCTCCAGTGCTTTTTTGTGCAACTTTGATTGAAAAGTCAAGTGTTTAAAACATTTATAATTAATATTTCAAATAGTATTAAGGGTCTAATCACATCTTAATTTTTCGCTTTTTACCTTGTGTGATCCACCAGAGCATCCACCAAGAGCGACAAGGTCTATTTAACAATTATTCCTGTGGCAAAGTGGATATGGGAAAGTCAAAATATATATTAATTATAGTAAAAAAACTCAATTTTGGCATTACGGGTAACTCCTTGACTCCTTTATAGTCTTTAAAGGCTTCTTTTTTATCTAGAACGTCAGCAAACACTTTTTGTCGATCTATTTTTGATAAATACAAAAGATGAAAAAACTTCAACTTTTTGACCAAAATCATGGACTATCCCCTTTGCAAAAATGCCAATTTTGCCTTCTTTTTAAATCCATGATTATATTGTCTAGAAAGGCTTGTTTTCTAACGAGAACGTCACCAAATACTTTTTCTGGGTGTATTTTGCATAAAACGAAACGTTCACAAAATTTCCAATTTTTGACCAAAACCATGGACTAACCCCTTTGCAAAAATGCCAATTTTGTGGGTTTTTGAAACCGATGTTATTCTTGTTCAGAAAGGCTTGTTTGCTATATAAAACGTCGAAAATCGTTTTTTCACGATTTATTTTCACGATCTATGACATGGGAATACAGGGGGTTACCAGGGGTTACAGGGGGTTACAAGGAGTTACAAGGGGTTACAAGGGGTTACAAGGGGTGACACGGGGTGACAAGGGGTTACAGGGGGTTACAAAGGATTATAGAAACTTCTTTCTAACTAGAACGTTCCCAGATACTTTTTCTTGGTCTATTTTGCATAAAAATCAAAGTTGAAGAAATCTCTAAGTTTTCATCAAATTGATGGACTAACCCCTTTGGAAAAATTCTAATTTTGCGTTTTTCCTAAACAGTTGTTTTTATAGTCTTTAAAGGCCTCCTTTTTTTATCTAGAACGTCAGCAAACACTTTTTCTCCATCAATTTTTGATAAATACAAAAGATGAAAAAACTTCAACTTTTTGACCAAAATCATGGAAAAAATGCCAATTTTGCCTTCTCTTTAAATCCATGTTTATATTGTCTAGAAAGGCTTGTTTTGTAACGAGAACGTCACCAAATACTTTTTCTGGGTGTATTTTGCTTAAAACGAAACGTTCACAAAATTTCCAATTTTTGACCAAAACCATGGACTAACCCCTTTGCAAAAATGCCAATTTTGTGGGTTTTTGAAACCGATGTTTTTCTTGTTCAGAAAGGCTTGTTTGCTATATAAAACGTCCAAAATCGTTTTTTCACCATTTACCTTCACGATCTATGACATGGGAATACAGGGGGTTACCAGGGGTTACAGGGGGTTACGAGGGGTTACAAGGGGTTACAAGGGGTTACAGGGGGTTACAAGGGGTTACAAGGGGTGACAGGGGGTGACAAGGGGTTAGAGGGGGTTACAAAGGATTAGAGAAACTTTTTTCTAACTAGAACGTTCCCATATACTTTTTCTTGGTCCATTTTGCATAAAAATCAAAGTTGAAGAAATCTCGAATTTTTGATCAAAACGATGGACTAACCCCTTTGGAAAAATTCTAATTTTGCGTTTTTCGTAAACAGTTGTTTTTATAGTCTTTAAAGGCTTCTTTTTTATCTAGAACGTCAGCAAACACCTTTTCTCGATCTATTTTTGATAAATACAAAAGATGAAAAAACTTCAACTTTTTGACCAAAATCATGGACTATCCCCTTTGCAAAAATGCCAATTTTGCCTTCTTTTTAAATCCATGTTTATATTGTCTAGAAAGGCTTCTTTTCTAACGAGAACGTCACCAAATACTTTTTCTGGGTGTATTTTGCATAAAACGAGACGTTCACAAAATTTCCAATTTTTGACCAAAACCATGGACTAACCCCTTTGCAAAAATGCCAATTTTGTGGGTTTTTCAAAGCGATGTTTTTCTTGTTCAGAAAGGCTTGTTTGCTATATAAAACGTCGAAAAGCGTTTTTTCACGATTTATTTTCACGATCTATGACATAAGAATACAGGGGGTTACAAGCGGTTACAGAGGGTTACAAGGGGTTACAAGGGGTTACAGGGGGTTACAAGGGGTTACAAGGGGTGACGGGGTTAGAAGGGGTTACAGGGGGTTACAAAGGATTATGGAGACTTTTTTCTAACTAGAACGTTCCCATATACTTTTTCTTGGTCTATTTTGCATAAAAATCAAAGTTAAAGAAATCTCGCATTTTTGATCAAAACGATGGACTAACCCCTTTGGAAAAATTCTAATTTTGCGTTTTTCGTAAACAGTTTTTTTTATAGTCTTTAAAGGCTTCTTTTTTATCTAGAACGTCAGCAAACACTTTTTCTCGATCTATTTTTGATAAATACAAAACATGAAAAAACTTCAAACTTTGACCAAAACCATGGACTAACCCCTTTGCAAAAATGCCAATTTTGTGGGTTTTTGAAACCGATGTTTTTCTTGTTCAGAAAGGCTTGTTTGCTATATAAAACGTCGAAAATCGTTTTTTCACGATTTATTTTCACGATCTATGACATGGGAATACAGGGGGTTACCAGGGGTTACAGGGGGTTACAAGGGGTTACAAGGGGTTACAAGGGGTTACAGGGGGTTACAAGGGGTTACAAGGGGTGACAGGGGGTGACAAGGGGTTAGAGGGGGTTACAAAGGATTATAGAAACTTTTTTCTAACTAGAACGTTCCCATATACTTTTTCTTGGTCCATTTTGCATAAAAATCAAAGTTGAAGAAATCTCGAATTTTTGATCAAAACGATGGACTAACCCCTTTGGAAAAATTCTAATTTTGCGTTTTTCGTAAACAGTTGTTTTTATAGTCTTTAAAGGCTTCTTTTTTATCTAGAACGTCAGCAAACACCTTTTCTCGATCTATTTTTGATAAATACAAAAGATGAAAAAACTTCAACTTTTTGACCAAAATCATGGACTAACCCCTTTGCAAAAATGCCAATTTTGTGGGTTTTTGAAACCGATGTTTTTCACGATCTATGACATGGGAATACAGGGGGTTACCAGGGGTTACAGGGGGTTACAAGGGGTTACAAGGGGTTACAAGGGTTTACAGGGGGTTACAAGGGGTTACAAGGGGTGACAGGCGATGACAACGGGTTACAGCGGGTTACAAAGGATTATAGAAACTTTTTTCTAACTAGAACGTTCCCAGATACTTTTTCTTGGTCTATTTTGCATAAAAATCAAAGTTGAAGAAATCTCTAATTTTTGATCAAAACGATGAACTAACCCCTTTGGAAAAATTCTAATTTTGCGTTTTTCATCCTTTTTCTGGGTGTATTTTGCATAAAACGAAACGTTCACAAAATTTCCAATTTTTCACAAAAACCATGGACTAAACCCTTTGCAAAAATGCCAATTTTGTGGGTTTTTCAAACCGATGTTTTTCTTGTTCAGAAAGGCTTGTTTGCTATATAAAACGTCGAAAATCGTTTTTTCACGATTTGTATTCACGATCTATGACATGGGAATACAGGGGGTTACAAGGGGTTACAGGGGGTTACAAGGGGTTACAAGGGGTTACAGGGGGTTACAAGGGGTGACAGGGGGTGACAAGGGGTTACAGGGGTTTACAAAGGATTATAAAAACTTTTTTCTAACTAGAACGTTCCCAGATACTTTTTCTTGGTCTATTTTGCATAAAAATCAAAGTTGAAGAAATCTCGAATTTTTTATCAAAACGATGGACTAACCCTTTTTGGAAAAATTCTAATTTTGCATTTTTCGTAAACAGTTGTTTTTATAGTCTTTAAAGGCTTCTTTTTTATCTAGAACGTCAGCAAACACTTTTTCTCGATCTATTTTTCATAAATACAAAAGATGAAAAAACTTCAACTTTTTGACCAAAATCATGGACTATCCCCTTTGCAAAAATGCCAATTTTGCCTTCTTTTTAAATCCATGTTTATATTGTCTAGAAAGGCTTCTTTTCTAACGAGAACGTCACCAAATACTTTTTCTGGGTGTATTTTGCATAAAACGAGACGTTCACAAAATTTCCAATTTTTGACCAAAACCATGGACTAACCCCTTTGCAAAAATGCCAATTTTGTGGGTTTTTCAAAGCGATGTTTTTCTTGTTCAGAAAGGCTTGTTTGCTATATAAAACGTCGAAAAGCGTTTTTTCACGATTTATTTTCACGATCTATGACATAAGAATACAGGGGGTTACAAGCGGTTACAGAGGGTTACAAGGGGTTACAAGGGGTTACAGGGGGTTACAAGGGGTTACAAGGGGTGACGGGGTTAGAAGGGGTTACAGGGGGTTACAAAGGATTATGGAGACTTTTTTCTAACTAGAACGTTCCCATATACTTTTTCTTGGTCCATTTTGCATAAAAATCAAAGTTAAAGAAATCTCGCATTTTTGATCAAAACGATGGACTAACCCCTTTGGAAAAATTCTAATTTTGCGTTTTTCGTAAACAGTTGTTTTTATAGTCTTTAAAAGCTTCTTTTTTATCTAGAACGTCAGCAAACACTTTTTCTCGATCTATTTTTGATAAATACAAAACATGAAAAAACTTCAACTTTTTGACCAAAATCATGGCCTATCCCCTTTGCAAAAATGCCAATTTTGCCTTCTTTTTAAATCCATGTTTATATTGTCTAGAAAGGCTTGTTTTCTAACGAGAACGTCACCAAATACTTTTTCTGGGTGTATTTTGCATAAAACGAAACGTTCACAAAATTTCCAATTTTTGACCAAAACCATGGACTAACCCCTTTGCAAAAATGCCAATTTTGTGGGTTTTTCAAAGCGATGTTTTTCTTGTTCAGAAAGGCTTGTTTGCTATATAAAACGTCGAAAAGCGTTTTTTCACGATTTATTTTCACGATCTATGACATAAGAATACAGGGGGTTACAAGCGGTTACAGAGGGTTACAAGGGGTTACAAGGGGTTACAGGGGGTTACAAGGGGTTACAAGGGGTGACGGGGTTAGAAGGGGTTACAGGGGTTTACAAAGGATTATGGAGACTTTTTTCTAACTAGAACGTTCCCATATACTTTTTCTTGGTCCATTTTGCATAAAAATCAAAGTTGAAGAAATCTCGCATTTTTGATCAAAACGATGGACTAACCCCTTTGGAAAAATTCTAATTTTGCGTTTTTCGTAAACAGTTGTTTTTATAGTCTTTAAAAGCTTCTTTTTTATCTAGAACGTCAGCAAACACTTTTTCTCGATCTATTTTTGATAAATACAAAACATGAAAAAACTTCAACTTTTTGACCAAAATCATGGCCTATCCCCTTTGCAAAAATGCCAATTTTGCCTTCTTTTTAAATCCATGTTTATATTGTCTAGAAAGGCTTGTTCTCTAACGAGAACGTCACCAAATACTTTTTCTGCGTGTATTTTGCATAAAACGAAACGTTCACAAAATTTCCAATTTTTGACCAAAACCATGGACTAACCCCTTTGCAAAAATGCCAATTTCGTGGGTTTTAAAAACCAATGCTTTTCTTGTTCAGAAAGGCTTCTTTGTTATATAAAACGTCGAAAATCGTTTTTTCACGATTTATTTTCACGATCTATGACATGGGAATACAGGGGGTTACTAGGGGTTACAGGGGGTTACAAGAGGTTACAAGGGGTTACAAGGGGTTACAAGGGGTTACAAGGGGTGACAGGGGGTGACAAGGGGTTACAGGGGGTTACAAAGGATTATAGAAACTTTTTTCTAACTAGAACGTTCCCAGATACTTTTTCTTGGTCTATTTTGCATAAAAATCAAAGTCGAAAAAATCTCAAATTTTTGACCAAAACGATGGACTAACCCCTTTGGAAAAATTCTAATTTGGCGTTTTTCGTAAACAGTTGTTTTTATAGTCTTTAAAGGCGTCCTTTTTTATCTAGAACGCCAGCAAACACTATTTCTCGATCTATTTTTGATAAACACAAAAGATGAAAAAACTTCAACTTATGGACTATCCCCTTTGCAAAAATGCCAATTTTGCCTTCTTTTTAAATCCATGTTTGTATTGTCTAGAAGGGCATGTTTTCTAACGAGAACGTCACCAAATACTTTTTCTGGCTGTATTTTGCATAAAACGAAACGTTAACAAAATTTCAAATTTTTGCCCAAAACCATGGACTAACCCCTTTGGAAAAATGCCAATTTTGTGGGTTTTTAAAACCAATGCTTTTGTTGTTCAGAAAGGCTTCTTTGTTATATAAAACGTCGAAAATCGTTTTTTCACGATTTATTTTCACGATCTATGACATGGGAATACAGGGGGTTACAAGGGGTTACAGGGGGTTACAAAGAGTTACAGGGGGTTACAAGGGGTTACAAGGGGTGACAGGGGGTGACAAGGGGTTACAGGGGGTTACAAAGGATTATAGAAACTTTTTTCTAACTAGAACGTTCCCAGATACTTTTTCTTGGTCTATTTTGCATAAAAATCAAAGTTGAACAAATCTCTAATTTTTGATGAAAACCATGGACTAACCCCTTTGGAAAAATTCTAATTTTGCGTTTTTCGTAAACTGTTGTTTTTATTGTCTTTAAAGGCTTCTTTTTTTATCTAGGACGTCAGCAAACACTTTTTCTCGATCTATTTTTGATAAATACAAAAGATGAAAAAACTTTAACTTTTTGACCAAAATCATGGACTATCCCCTTTGCAAAAAATGCTAATTTTGCATTCTTTTTAAATCCATGTTTATATTGTCTAGAAAGGCTTGTTTTCTAACGAGAACGTCACCAAATACTTTTTCTGGGTGTATTTTGCATAAAACGAGACGTTCATAAAATTTCCAATTTTTCACCAAAACCATGGACTAACCCCTTTGCAAAAATACCAATTTTGTGGGTTTTTGAAACCGATGTTTTTTTTGTTCAGAAAGGCTTGTTTGCTTTATAAAACGTCCAAAATCGTTTTTTCACGATTTATTTTCACGATCTATGACATAAGAATACAGGGGGTTACAAGCGGTTACAGGGGGTTACAAGGGGTTACAAAGGGTTACAAGGGGTTACAAGGGGTTACAAGGGGTGACAGGGGGTGACAAGGGGTTACAGGGGGTTACAAAGGATTATAGAAACCTTTTTGTAACTAGAACGTTCCCAGATACTTTTTCTTGGTCTATTTTGCATAAAAATCAAAGTTGAAGAAATCTCTAATTTTTGATCAAAACGATGGACTAACCCCTTTGGAAAAATTCTAATTTTGCGTTTTTCGTAAACAGTTGTTTTTATAGTCTTTAAAAGCTTCTTTTTTATCTAGAACGTCAGCAAACACTTTTTCTCGATCTATTTTTGATAAATACAAAAGATGAAAAAACTTCAACTTTTTGACCAAAATCATGGACTATCCCCTTTGCAAAAATGCCAATTTTGCCTTCTTTTTAAATCCATGTTTATATTGTCTAGAAAGGCTTGTTCTCTAACGAGAACGTCACCAAATACTTTTTCTGCGTGTATTTTGCATAAAACGAAACGTTCACAAAATTTCCAATTTTTGACCAAAACCATGGACTAACCCCTTTGCAAAAATGCCAATTTTGTGGGTTTTTCAAACCGATGTTTTTCTTGTTCAGAAAGGCTTGTTTGCTATATAAAACGTCGAAAATCGTTTTTTCACGATTTATTTTCACGATCTATGACATAAGAAATACAGGGGTTACAAGGGGTTACAGAGGGTTACAAAAGGGGTTACAAGGGGTTACAGGGGGTTACAGGGGTTACAAGGGGTTACAAGGGGTGACAGGGGTTAGAAGGGGTTACAGGGGGTTACAAAGGATTATGGAGACTTTTTTCTAACTAGAACGTTCCCATATACTTTTTCTTGGTCCATTTTGCATAAAAATCAAAGTTAAAGAAATCTCGCATTTTTGATCAAAACGATGGACTAACCCCTTTGGAAAAATTCTAATTTTGCGTTTTTGGTAAACAGTTGTTTTTATAGTCTTTAAAAGCTTCTTTTTTATCTAGAACGTCAGCAAACACTTTTTCTCGAACTATTTTTGATAAATACAAAAGATGAAAAAACTTCAACTTTTTGACCAAAATCATGGACTATCCCCTTTGCATAAATGCCAATTTTGCCTTCTTTTTAAATCCATGTTTATATTTTCTAGAAAGGCTTGCTTTCTAACGAGAACGTCACCAAATACTTTTTCTGGGTGTATTTTGCATAAAACGAAACGTTCACAAAATTTCCAATTTTTGACCAAAACAATGGACTAACCCCTTTGCAAAAATGCCAATTATGTGGGTTTTTGAAACCGATGTTTTTCTTGTTCAGAAAGGCTTGTTTGCTATATAAAACGTCGAAAATCGTTTTTTCACGATTTATTTTCACGATCTATGACATGGGAATACAGGGGTTACAAGCGGTTACAGAGGGTTACAAGGGGTTACAAGGGGTTACAAGGGGTTACAGGGGTTACAAGGGGTTACAAGGGGTGACAGGGGGGTGAGAAGGGGTTACAGGGGTTTACAAAGGATTATGGAAACTTTTTTCTAACTAGAACGTTCCCAGATACTTTTTCTTGGTCCATTTTGCATAAAAATCAAAGTTGAAGAAATCTCGAATTTTTGATCAAAACGATGGACTAACCCCTTTGGAAAAATTCTAATTTTGCGTTTTTCGTAAACAGTTGTTTTTATAGTCTTTAAAGGCTTCTTTTTTATCTAGAACGTCAGCAAACACTTTTTCTCGATCTATTTTTGATAAATACAAAACATGAAAAAACTTCAACTTTTTGACCAAAATCATGGCCTATCCCCTTTGCAAAAATGCCAATTTTGCCTTCTTTTTAAATCCATGTTTATATTGTCTAGAAAGGCTTGTTCTCTAACGAGAACGTCACCAAATACTTTTTCTGCGTGTATTTTGCATAAAACGAAACGTTCACAAAATTTCCAATTTTTGACCAAAACCATGGACTAACCCCTTTGCAAAAATGCCAATTTCGTGGGTTTTAAAAACCAATGCTTTTCTTGTTCAGAAAGGCTTCTTTGCTATATAAAACGTCGAAAATCGTTTTTTCACGATTTATTTTTACGATCTATGACATGGGAATACAGGGGGTTACAAGGGGTTACAGGGGGTTACAAGGGGTTACAAGGGCTTACAGGGGGTTACAAGGGGTTACAAGGGGTAACGGGGGTGACAAGGGGTTACAGGGGGTTACAAAGGAATATAGAAACTTTTTTCTAACTAGAACGTTCCCAGATACTTTTTCTTGGTCTATTTTGCCTAAAAATCAAAGTTGAAGAAATCTCTAATTTTTCATCAAAACGATGGACTAACCCCTTTGGAAAAATTGTAATGTTGCGTTTTTCGTAAACAGTTCTTTTTATAGTCTTTAAAGGCTTCTTTTTTTATCTAGAACGTCAGCAAACACTTTTTCTCGATCTATTTTTAATAAATACAAAAGATGAAAAAACTTCAACTTTTTGACAAAGATCATGGACTATCCCCTTTTTAAAAATGGCAATTTTGCCTTCTTTTTAAATCCATGTTTATATTGTCTAGACAGGCTTGTTTTCTAACGAGAACGTCACCAAATACTTTTTCTGGGTGTATTTGGCATAAAACAAAACGTTCACAAAATTTCCAATTTTTGACCAAAACCATGGACTAACCCCTTCGCAAAAATGCCAATTTTGTGGGTTTTTGAAACCGATGTTTTTCTTGTTCAGAAAGGCTTGTTTGCTATATAAAATGTCCAAAATCCTTTTTTCACGATTTATTTTTACGATTTATGACATGGGAATACCGGGGGTTACAAGGGGTTACAGGGGGTTACAAGGGATTACAAGGGGTTACAGGGGGTTACAAGGGATTACAAGGGGTGACAGGGGTGACAAGGGGTTAAGGGGGGGGTTACAAAGGATTATAGAAACTTTTTTCTAACTAGAACGTTCCCAGATACTTTTTCTTGGTCTATTTTGCATAAAAATCAAAGTTGAAGAAATCTCTGATTTTTGATCAAAACGATGGACTAACCCCTTTGGAAAAATTCTAATTTTGCGTTTTTCTCAAACAGTTGTTTTTATAGTCTTTAAAGGCTTCTTTTTTATCTAGAACGTCAGCAAACACTTTTTCTCGATCTATTTTTGATAAATACAAAAGATGAAAAGACTTCAACTTTTTGACCAAAATCATGGAAAAAATGCCAATTTTGCCTTCTTTTTGAATCCATGTTTATATTGTCTAGAAAGGCTTCTTTTCTAACGAGAACGTCACCAAATACTTTTTCTGGGTGTATTTTGCATAAAACGAAACGTTCACAAAATTTCCAATTTTTGACCAAAACCATAGACTAACCTTTGCAAAAATGCCAATTTTGTGGGTTTTTCAAACCGATGTTTTTCTTGTTCAGAAAGGCTTGTTTGCTATATAAAACGTCGAAGATCGTTTTTTCACGATTTGTTTTCACGATCTATGACATGGGAATACAGGGGGTTACCAGGGGTTACAGGGGGTTACAAGGGGTTACAAGGGGTTACAGGGGGTTACAAGGGGTTACAAGGGGTGACAGGGGTTAGAAGGGGTTACAGGGGTTTACAAAGGATTATGGAAACTTTTTTCTAACTAGAACGTTCCCAGATACTTTTTCTTGGTCCATTTTGCATAAAAATCAAAGTTGAAGAAATCTCGCATTTTTGATCAAAACGATGGACTAACCCCTTTGGAAAAATTCTAATTTTGCGTTTTTCGTAAACAGTTGTTTTTATAGTCTTTAAAAGCTTCTTTTTTTATCTAGAACGTCAGCAAACACTTTTTCTCGATCTATTTTTGATAAATACAAAACATGAAAAAAACTTCAACTTTTGACCAAAATCATGGACTATCCCCTTTGCAAAAATGCCAATTTTGCCTTCTTTTTAAATCCATGTTTATATTGTCTAGAAAGGCTTGTTTTCTAACGAGAACGTCACCAAATACTTTTTCTGCGTGTATTTTGCATAAAACGAAACGTTCACAAAATTTCCAATTTTTGACCAAAACCATGGACTAACCCCTTTGCAAAAATGCCAATTTCGTGGGTTTTAAAAACCAATGCTTTTCTTGTTCAGAAAGGCTTCTTTGCTATATAAAACGTCGAAAATCGTTTTTTTTCACGATTTATTTTTACGATCTATGACATGGGAATACAGGGGTTACAAGGGGTTACAGGGGGTTACAAGGGGTTACAAGGGGTTACAGGGGTTACAAGGGGTTACAAGGGGTAACAGGGGTGACAAGGGGTTACAGGGGTTACAAAGGATTATAGAAACTTTTTCTAACTAGAACGTTCCCAGATACTTTTTCTTGGTCTATTTTGCCTAAAAATCAAAGTTGAAGAAATCTCTAATTTTTCATCAAAACGATGGACTAACCCCTTTGGAAAAATTGTAATGTTGCGTTTTTCGTAAACAGTTCTTTTTATAGTCTTTAAAGGCTTCTTTTTTTATCTAGAACGTCAGCAAACACTTTTTCTCGATCTATTTTTAATAAATACAAAAGATGAAAAAACTTCAACTTTTTGACAAAGATCATGGACTATCCCCTTTTTAAAAATGGCAATTTTGCCTTCTTTTTAAATCCATGTTTATATTGTCTAGACAGGCTTGTTTTCTAACGAGAACGTCACCAAATACTTTTTCTGGGTGTATTTGGCATAAAACAAAACGTTCACAAAATTTCCAATTTTTGACCAAAACCATGGACTAACCCCTTTGCAAAAATGCCAATTTTGTGGGTTTTTCAAACCGATGTTTTTCTTGTTCAGAAAGGCTTGTTTGCTATATAAAATGTCCAAAATCCTTTTTTCACGATTTATTTTTACGATTTATGACATGGGAATACCGGGGGTTACAAGGGGTTACAGGGGGTTACAAGGGATTACAAGGGGTTACAGGGGGTTACAAGGGGTTACAAGGGGTGACAGGGGGTGACAAGGGGTTACAGGGGGTTACAAAGGATTATAGAAACTTTTTTCTAACTAGAACGTTCCCAGATACTTTTTCTTGGTCTATTTTGCATAAAAATCAAAGTTGAAGAAATCTCTAATTTTTGATCAAAACGATGGACTAACCCCTTTGGAAAAATTCTGATTTTGCGTTTTTCGTAAACAGTTGTTTTTATAGTCTTTAAAGGCTTCTTTTTTATCTAGAACGTCAGCAAACACTTTTTCTCGATCTATTTTTGATAAATACAAAAGATGAAAAAACTTCAACTTTTTGACCAAAATCATGGACTATCCCCTTTGCAAAAATGCCAATTTTGCCTTCTTTTTAAATCCATGTTTATATTGTCTAGAAAGGCTTGTTTTCTAACGAGAACGTCACCAAATACTTTTTCTGGGTGTATTTTGCATAAAACGAAACGTTCACAAAATTTCCAATTTTTGACCAAAACCATGGACTAACCCCTTTGCAAAAATGCAAATTTTGTGGGTTTTTCAAACCGATGTTTTTCTTGTTCAGAAAGGCTTGTTTGCTATATAAAACGTCGAAAATCGTTTTTTCACGATCTTTTTTTACGATCTATGACATGGGAATACCGGGGGTTACAAGGGGTTACAGGGGGTTACAAGGGGTTACAGGGGGTTACAAGGGGTTACAAGGGATGACAGGGGGTGACAAGGGGTAACAGCGGGTTACAAACAATTATAGAAACTTTTTTCTAACTAGAACGTTCGCAGATACTTTTTCTTGGTCTATTTTGCATAAAAATCAAAGTTGAAGAAATCTCTGATTATTGATCAAAACGATGGACTAACCCCTTTGGAAAAATTCTAATTTTGCGTTTTTCTCAAACAGTTGTTTTTATAGTCTTTAAAGACTTCTTTTTTTATCTAGAACGTCAGGAAACACTTTTTCTCGAAATATTTTTGATAAATACACAAGATGAAAAAACTTCAACTTTTTGACCAAAATCATGGACTAACCCCTTTGCAAAAATGCCAATTTTGTGGGTTTTTTTGAAACCGATGTTTTTCTTGTGCATAAAGAAAGGCTTGTTCCAATTTATATAAAATGTCGAAAATGCCAATTTTTTTTCACGATTTATTTTTATGATCTATGACATGGGAATACAGGGGTTACCAGGGGGGTTACAGGGGGTTACAAGGGGTTACAGGGGGGGTTACAAGGGGGGTGACAAGGGGTTACAGGGGGGATTATGACTAGAACGTTCCCAGATACTTTTTCTTGGTCTATTTTACAAAGTTGAAGAAATCTCGAATTTTTTATGGAAAGGATTATAGAAACAGTTTTTTTAACTTTAGAACGTTCCCAGATACTTTTTTTTCTTGGTCGATTTTGCATAAATAAAAATCTTTTGACCAAAATTGAAGCAAAAAAATTTTGCCTTCTTTTTAAATTTTTGATCAAAACGATGGACTAACCCTTTTTTGAAAAATTCTAATTTTGCGTTTTTCGTAAACAGTTGTTTTTATAGTCTTTAAAGACTTCTTTTTTATCTAGAACATCAGCAAACACTTTTTCTCGATCTATTTTTCATAAATACAAAAGATGAAAAAACTTCAACTTTTTGACCAAAATCATGGACTAACCCCTTTGCAAAAATGCCAATTTTGTGGGTTTTTCAAACCGATGTTTTTTTTGTTCAGAAAGGCTTGTTTGCTATATAAAACGTCGAAAATCGTTTTTTCACGATTTATTTTCACGATCTATGACATGGGAATACAGGGGGTTACAAGGGGTTACAGGGGGTTACAAGGGGTTACAAGGGGTTACAGGGGGTTACAAGGGGTTACAAGGGGTTACAGGGGGTTAAAAGGGGTTACAAGGGGTGACACGGGGTGACAGGGGGTGACAAGGGGTTACAGGGGGTTACAAAGGATTATAAAAACTTTTTTCTAACTAGAACGTTCCCAGATACTTTTACTTGGTGTATTTTGCATAAAAATCAAAGTTGAAGAAATCTCGAATTTTTGATCAAAACGATCGACTAACCCCTTTGGAAAAATTCTAATTTTGCGTTTTTCGTAAACAGTTGTTTTTATAGTCTTTAAAGGCTTCTTTTTTTATCTAGAACGTTAGCAAACACTTTTTGTCGATCTATTTTTGATAAATACAAAAGATGAAAAAACTTCAACTTTTTGACCAAAATCATGGACTATCCCCTTTGCAAAAATGCCAATTTTGCCTTCTTTTTGAATCCATGTTTATATTGTCTAGAAAGGCTTGTTTTCTTACGAGAACGTCACCAAATACTTTTTCTGGGTGTCTTTTGCATAAAACGAAACGTTCACAAAATTTCCAATTTTTGAACAAAACTATGGACTAACCCCTTTGCAAAAATGCCAATTTTGTGGGTTTTTCAAACCGATGTTTTTCTTGTTCAGAAAGGCTTGTTTGCTATATAAAACGTCGAAAGTCGTTATTTCAGGATTTATTTTCGCGATCTTTGACATGGGAATACAGGGGGTTACCAGGGGTTACAGGGGGTTATAAGGGGTTACAAGGGGTTACAAGGGGTTACAGGGGGTTACAAGGGGTTAAAAGGGGTTACAAGGGGTGACAGGCGATGACAAGGGGTTACAGGGGGTTACAAAGGATTATAGAAACTTTTTTCTAACTAGAACGTTCCCAGATACTTTTTCTTGGTCTATTTTGCATAAACATCAAAGTTGAAGAAATCTCGAATTTTTGATCAAAACGATGGACTAACCCCTTTGGAAAAATTCTAATTTTGCGTTTTTAAACAGTTGTTTTTATAGTCTTTATTTTTCTTTTTAAATCTAAACGTTCAGCAAAACTTTTTTCTCGATCTATTTTTGATAAATACAAAAGATGAAAAAACCAACTTTTTGGACCAAAACATGGAAATCCCCTTTGCAAAAATGCCAATTTTGTGGGTTTTTCAAACCGATGTTTTTTTCTTGTTCTAACGAGAAAGGCAAATTTTTTGTGTATATAAAACGTCGACAAAAATCGTTTTGCAAAAACGATTTTTGGGTTTTCATGTTTCTCTTGTTCATGGGACAGGGGCTATATAAAACGTCGAAAATCGTTTTTTCACAATTTACTTTCACGATCTATGACATGGGAATACAGGGGGTTACCAGGGGTTACAGGGGGTTACAAGGGGTTACAAGGGGTTACAAGGGGTGACAGGGGGTGACAAGGGATTACAGGGGGTTACAAAGGATTATAGAAACTTTTTTCTAACTAGAACGTTCCCAGATACTTTTTACTGGTCTATTTTTCATAAAAATCAAAGTTGAAGAAATCTCGAATTTTTGATCAAAACGATGGACTAACCCCTTTGGAAAAATTCTAATTTTGCGTTTTTCGTAAACAGTTGTTTTTATAGTCTTTAAAGGCTTCTTTTTTATCTAGAACGTCAGCAAACACTTTTTCTCGATCTATTTTTCATAAATACAAAAGATGAAAAAACTTCAACTTTTTGACCAAAATCATGGACAATCCCCTTTGCAAAAATGCCAATTTTGCCTTCTTTTTAAATCCATGTTTATATTGTCTAAAAAGGCTTGTTTTCTAACGAGAACGTCACCAAATACTTTTTCTGGGTGTATTTTGCATAAAACGAAACGTTCACAAAATTTCCAATTTTTGACCAAAACCATGGACTAAACCCTTTGCAAAAATGCCAATTTTGTGGGTTTTTGAAACCCATGTTTTTCTTGTTCAGAAAGGCTTGTTTGCTATATAAAACGTCGAAAATCGTTTTTTCACGATTTATTTTCACGATCTATGACATGGGAATACAAGGGGTTACCAGGGGTTACAGGGGGTTACAAGGGGTTACAAGGGGTTACAGGGGGTTACAAGGGGTTACAAGGGGTGACAGGGGTGACAAGGGGTTACAGGGGGTTACAAAGGATTATAGAAACTTTTTTCTAACTAGAACGTTCCCAGATATTTTTACTTGGTGTATTTTGCATAAAAATCAAAGTTGAAGAAATCTCTAATTTTTGATCAAAACGATGGACTAACCCCTTTGGAAAAATTCTAATTTTGCGTTTTTCGTAAACAGTTGTTTTTATAGTCTTTAAAGGCTTCTTTTTTATCTAGAACGTCAGCAAACACTTTTTCTCGATCTATTTTTGATAAATACAAAAGATGAAAAAACTTCAACTTTTTGACCAAAATCATGGACAAAAATGCCAATTTTGCCTTCTTTTTAAATCCATGTTTATATTGTCTAGAAAGGCTTGTTTTCTAACGAGAACGTCACCAAATACTTTTTCTGGGTGTATTTTGCATAAAACGAAACGTTCACAAAATTTCCAATTTTTGACCAAAACCATAGACTAAACCCTTTGCAAAAATGCCAATTTTGTGGGTTTTTGAAACCGATGTTTTTCTTGTTCAGAAAGGCTTGTTTGCTATATAAAACGTCGAAGATCGTTTTTTCACGATTTATTTTCACGATCTATGACATGGGAATACAGGGGGTTACCAGGGGTTACAGGGGGTTACAAGGGGTTACAAGGGGTTACAAGGGGTTACAGGGGGTTACAAGGGGTTACAAGGGGTGACAGGGGGTGACAAGGGGTTACTGGGGATTACAAAGGATTATAGAAACTTTTTTCTAACTAGAACGTTCCCAGATACTTTTTACTGGTCTATTTTGCATAAAAATCAAAGTTGAAGAAATCTCGAATTTTTGATCAAATTGATGGACTAACCCCTTTGGAAAAATTCTAATTTTGCGTTTTTCGTAAACAGTTGTTTTTATAGTCTTTAAAGGCTTCTTTTTTATCTAGAACGTCAGCAAACACTTTTTCT
This sequence comes from Porites lobata, assembly GCA_942486035.1. NCBI lineage: Eukaryota > Metazoa > Cnidaria > Anthozoa > Scleractinia > Poritidae > Porites > Porites lobata. The sequence continues at coordinate 825,430 of CALNXK010000195.1, forward strand.
CGATCTATTTTTGATAAATACAAAAGATGAAAAAACTTCAACTTTTTGACCAAAATCATGGACTATCCCCTTTGCAAAAATGCCAATTTTGCCTTCTTTTTAAATCCATGTTTATATTGTCTAGAAAGGCTTGTTTTCTAACGAGAACGTCACCAAATACTTTTTCTGGGTGTATTTTGCATAAAACGAAACGTTCACAAAATTTCCAATTTTTGACCAAAACCATGGACTAACCCCTTTGCAAAAATGCCAATTTTGTGGGTTTTTGAAACCGATGTTTTTCTTGTTCAGAAAGGCTTGTTTGCTATATAAAACGTCGAAAATCGTTTTTTCACGATTTATTTTCACGATCTATGACATGGGAATACAAGGGGTTACCAGGGGTTACAGGGGGTTACAAGGGGTTACAAGGGGTTACAGGGGGTTACAAGGGGTTACAAGGGGTGACAGGGGGTGACAAGGGGTTACAGGGGGTTACAAAGGATTATAGAAACTTTTTTCTAACTAGAACGTTCCCAGATACTTTTACTTGGTCTATTTTGCATAAAAATCAAAGTTGAAGAAATCTCGAATTTTTGATCAAAACGATGGACTAACCCCTTTGGAAAAATTCTAATTTTGCGTTTTTCCTAAACAGTTGTTTTTATAGTCTTTAAAGGCTTCTTTTTTTATCTAGAACGTCAGCAAACACTTTTTCTCGATCTATTTTTGATAAATACAAAAGATGAAAAAACTTCAACTTTTTGACCAAAATCATGGACTATCCCCTTTGCAAAAATGCCAATTTTGCCTTCTTTTTAAATCCATGTTTATATTGTCTAGAAAGGCTTGTTTTCTAACGAGAACGTCACCAAATACTTTTTCTGGGTGTATTTTGCATAAAACGAAACGTTCACAAAATTTCCAATTTTTGACCAAAACCATGGACTAACCCCTTTGCAAAAATGCCAAATTTGTGGGTTTTTTAAACCGATGTTTGTCTTGTTCAGAAAGGCTTGTTTGCTATATAAAACGTCGAAAATCGTTTTTTCACGATTTATTTTCACGATCTATGACATGGGAATACAGGGGGTTACCAGGGGTTACAGGGGGTTACAAGGGGTTACAAGGGGTTACAAGGGGTTACAGGGGGTTACAAGGGGTTAAAAGGGGTGACAGGGGGTGACAAGGGGTTACAGGGGGTTACAAAGGATTATAGAAACTTTTTTCTAACTAGAACGTTCCCAGATACTTTTTCTTGGTCTATTTTGCATAAAAATCAAAGTTGAAGAAATCTTGAATTTTTGATCAAATTGATGAACTAACCCCTTTGGAAAAATTCTAATTTTGCGTTTTTCGTAAACAGTTGTTTTTATAGTCTTTAAAGGCTTCTTTTTTATCTAGAACGTCAGCAAACACTTTTTCTCGATCTATTTTTGATAAATACAAAAGATGAAAAAACTTCAACTTTTTGACCAAAATCATGGACTATCCCCTTTGCAAAAATGCCAATTTTGCCTTCTTTTTAAATCCATGTTTATATTGTCTAGAAAGGCTTGTTTTCTAACGAGAACGTCACCAAATACTTTTTCTGGGTGTATTTTGCATAAAACGAAACGTTCACAAAATTTCCAATTTTTGACCAAAACCATGGACTAAAGCCTTTGCAAAAATGCCAATTTTGTGGGTTTTTGAAACCGATGTTTTTCTTGTTCAGAAAGGCTTGTTTGCTATATAAAACGTCGAAAATCGTTTTTTCACGATTTATTTTCACGATCTATGACATGGGAATACAGGGGGTTACAAGGGGTTACAGGGGGTTACAAGGGGTTACAAGGGGTTACAGGGGGTTACAAGGGGTTACAGGGGGTTACAAAGGGTTACAAGGGGTGACAGGGGGTGACAAGGGGTTACAGGGGATTACAAAGGATTATAAAAACTTTTTTCTAACTAGAACGTTCCCAGATACTTTTACTTGGTGTATTTTGCATAAAAATCAAAGTTGAAGAAATCTCTAATTTTTGATCAAAACGATGGACTAACCCCTTTGGAAAAATTCTAATTTTGCGTTTTTCGTAAACAGTTGTTTTTATAGTCTTTAAAGGCTTCTTTTTTATCTAGAACGTCAGCAAACACTTTTTGTCGATCTATTTTTCATAAATACAAAAGATGAAAAAACTTCAACTTTTTGACCAAAATCATGGACTATCCCCTTTGCAAAAATGCCAATTTTGCCTTCTTTTTAAATCCATGTTTATATTGTCTAGAAAGGCTTGTTTTCTAACGAGAACGTCACCAAATACTTTTTCTGGGTGTATTTTGCATAAAACGAAACGTTCACAAAATTTCCAATTTTTGACCAAAACCATGGACTAACCCCTTTGCAAAAATGCCAATTTTGTGGGTTTTTGAAACCGATGTTTTTCTTGTTCAGAAAGGCTTGTTTGCTATATAAAACGTCGAAAATCGTTTTTTCACGATTTATTTTCACGATCTATGACATGGGAATACAGGGGGTTACCAGGGCTTACAGGGGGTTACAACGGGTTACAAGGGGTGACAGGGGGTTACAAGGGGTGACAAGGGGTGAGAAGGGGTTACAGGGGGTTACAAAGGATTATAGAAACTTTTTTCTAACTAGAACGTTCCCAGACACTTTTTCTTGGTCTATTTTGCATAAAAATCAAAGTTGAAAAAATCTCTAATTTTTGATCAAAACGATGGACTAACCCCTTTGGAAAAATTCTAATTTTGCGTTTTTCGTAAACAGTTGTTTTTATAGTCTTTAAAGGCTTCTTTTTTATCTAGAACGTCAGCAAATACTTTTTCTCGATCTATTTTGGATAAATACAAAAGATGAAAAAACTTCAACTTTTTGACCAAAATCATGGACTATCCCCTTTGCAAAAATGCCAATTTTGCCTTCTTTTTAAATCCATGTTTATATTGTCTAGAAAGGCTTGTTTTCTAACGAGAATGTCACCAAATACTTTTTCTGGGTGTATTTTGCATAAAACGAAACGTTCACAAAATTTCCAATTTTTGACCAAAACCATGGACTAACCCCTTTGCAAAAAGGCCAATTTTGTGGGTTTTTCAAACCGATGTTTTTCTTGTTCAGAAAGGCTTCTTTGCTATATAAAACGTCGAAAATCGTTTTTTCACAATTTATTGTCACGAACTATGACATGGGAATACAGGGGGTTACCAGGGGTTACAGGGGGTTACAAGGGGTTACAGGGGGTTACAGGGGGGTAAAAGGGGTGACAGGGGGTGACAAGGGGTTACAGGGGGTTACAAAGGATTATAGAAACTTTTTTCTAACTAGAACGTTCCCACATACTTTTTCTTGCTCTATTTTGCATAAAAAACAACGTTGAAGAAATCTCTAATTTTTGATCAAAACGATGGACTAACCCCTTTGGAAAAATTCTAATTTTGCGTTTTTCGTAAACAGTTGTTTTTATAGTCTTTAAAGGCTTCTTTTTTATCTAGAACGTCAGCAAACACTTTCTCTCGATCTATTTTTCATAAATACAAAAGATGAAAAAACTTCAACTTTTTGACCAAAATCATGGACTATCCCCTTTGCAAAAATGCCAATTTTGCCTTCTTTTTAAATCCATGTTTATATTGTCTAAAAAGGCTTGTTTTCTAACGAGAACGTCACCAAATACTTTTTCTGGGTGTATTTTGCATAAAACGAAACGTTCACAAAATTTCCAATTTTTGACCAAAACCATGGACTAAACCCTTTGCAAAAATGCCAATTTTGTGGGTTTTTGAAACCGATGTTTTTCTTGTTCAGAAAGGCTTGTTTGCTATATAAAACGTCGAAAATCGTTTTTTCACGATTTATTTTCACGATCTATGACATGGGAATACAGGGGGTTACCAGGGGTTACAGGGGGTTACAAGGGGTTAAAAGGGGTGACAGGGGGTTACAAGGGGTGACAAGGGGTGACAAGGGGTTACAGGGGGTTACAAAGGATTATAGAAACTTTTTTCTAACTAGAACGTTCCCAGATACTTTTTCTTGCTCTATTTTGCATAAAAATCAAAGTTGAAAAAATCTCTAATTTTTGATCAAAACGATGGACTAACCCCTTTGGAAAAATTCTAATTTTGCGTTTTTCGTAAACAGTTGTTTTTATAGTCTTTAAAGGCTTCTTTTTTATCTAGAACGTCAGCAAACACTTTCTCTCGATCTATTTTTGATAAATACAAAAGATGAAAAAACTTCAACTTTTTGACCAAAATCATGGACTATCCCCTTTGCAAATATGCCAATTTTGCCTTCTTTTTAAATCCATGTTTATATTGTCTAGAAAGGCTTGTTTTCTAACGAGAACGTCACCAAATACCTTTTCTGGGTGTATTTTGCATAAAACGAAACGTTCACAAAATTTCCAATTTTTGACAAAAACCAGGGACTAACCCCTTTGCAAAAATGCCAATTTTGTCGGTTTTTCAAACCGATGTTTTTCTTGTTCAGAAAGGCTTGTTTGCTATATAAAACGTCGAAAATCGTTTTTTCACCACTTATTTTCACGATCTATGACATGGGAATACAGGGGGTTACCAGGGGTTACAGGGGGTTACAGAAGGTTACAAGGGGTTACAAGGGGTGACAGGGGGTGACAAGGGGTTACAGGGGGTTACAAACGATTATAGAAAATTTTTACTAACTAGAACGTTCCCAGATACTTTTCTTGGTCTATTTTGCATAAAAATCAAAGTTGAAGAAATCTCGAATTTTTGATCAAAACGATGGACTAACCCCTTTGGAAAAATGCCAATTTTGTGGGTTTTTCAAACCGATGTTTTTCTTGTTCAGAAAGGCTTCTTTGCTATATAAAACGTCGAAAATCGTTTTTTCACCATTTATTTTCACGATCTATGACATGGGAATACAGGGGGTTACAAGGGGTTACAGGGGGTTACAAGGGGATACAAGGGGTGACAGGGGGTGACAAGGGGTTACAGGGGGTTACAAAGGATTATAGAAACTTTTTTCTAACTAGAACGTTCCCAGATACTTTTTCTTCGTCTATTTTGCATAAAAATCAAAGTTAAAGAAATCGCGAATTTTTGATCAAAACGATGGACTAACCCCATTGGAAAAATTCTAATTTTGCGTTTTTCGTAAACAGTTGTTTTTTGACAAGGGATGACAAGGGGTTACAGGGGGTTACAAAGGATTATAGAAACTTTTTTCTAACTAGAACGTTCCCAGATACTTTTTCTTGGTCTATTTTGCATAAAAATCAAAGTTGAAGAAATCTCGCATTTTTGATCAAAACGATGGACTAACCCCTTTGGAAAAATTCTAATTTTGCGTTTTTCGTAAACAGTTGTTTTTATAGTCTTTGAAGGCTTCTTTTTTTATCTAGAACGTCAGCAAACACTTTTTCTCGATCTATTTTTGATAAATACAAAAGATGAAAAAACTTCAACTTTTTGACCAAAATCATGGACTATCGGGGAGTCCCCTTTGCAAAAATGCCAATTTTGCCTTCTTTTTAAATCCATTTTTATATTGTCTAGAAAGGCTTGTTTTCTAACGAGAACGTCACCAAATACTTTTTCTGGGTGTATTTTGCATAAAACGAAACGTTCACAAAATTTCCAATTTTTGACAAAAACCATGGACTAACCCCTTTGCAAAAACGCCAATTTTGTCCGTTTTTCAAACCGATGTTTTTCTTGTTCAGAAAGGCTTGTTTGCTATATAAAACGTCGAAAATCGTTTTTTCACGATTTATTTTCACGATCTATGACATGGGAATACAGGGGGTTACCAGGGGTAAGGGTTTACAGGGGGTTATAAGGGATTACAAGGGGTTACAGGAGGTTACAAGGGGTTACAAGGGGTGACAGGGGGTGACAAGGGGTTACAGGGGGTTACAAAGGATTATAGAAACTTTTTTCTAACTAGAACGTTCCCAGATACTTTTTCTTGGTCTATTTTGCATAAAAATCAAAGTTGAAGAAATCTCTAATTTTTGATCAAAACGATGGACTAACCCCTTTGGAAAAATTCTAATTTTGCGTTTTTTGTAAACAGTTGTTTTTATAGTCTTTAAAGGCTTCTTTTTTATCTACAACGCCAGCAAACACTTTTTCTCGATCTATTTTTGATAAATACAAAAGCTGAAAAAACTTCAACTTTTTGACCAAAATCATGGACTTTGCAAAAATGCCAATTTTGCCTTCCTTTGAAATCCATGTTTATATTGTCTAAAAAGGCTTGTTTTCTAACGAGAACGTAACCAAATACTTTTTCTGGGTGTATTTTGCATAAAACGAAACGTTCACAAAATTTCCAATTTTTGACCAAAACCATGGACTAACCCCTTTGCAAAAATGCCAATTTTGTGGGTTTTTCAAACCGATGGTTTTCTTGTTCAGAAAGGCTTGTTTGCTATATAAAACGTCGAAAATCGTTTTTTCACGATTTATTTTCACGATCTATGACATGGGAATACAGGGGGTTACCAGGGGTTACAGGGGGTTACAAGGGGTTACAAGGGGTTACAGGGGGTTACAAGGGGTTACAAGCGGTGACAGGGGGTGACAAGGGGTTACAGGGGGTTACAAAGGATTATAGAAACTTTTTTCTAACTAGAACGTTCCCAGATACTTTTTCTTGGTCTATTTTGCATAAAAATCAAAGTTGAAGAAATCTCGAATTTTTGATCAAAACGATGGACTAACCCCTTTGGAAAAATTCTAATTTTGCGTTTTTCGTAAACAGTTGTTTTTATAGTCTTTAAAGGCTTCTTTTTTATCTAGAACGTCAGCAAACACTTTTTCTCGATCTATTTTTGATAAATACAAAAGATGAAAAAACTTCAACTTTTTGACCAAAATCATGGACTATCCCCTTTGCAAAAATGCCAATTTTGCCTTCTTTTTAAATCCATGTTTATATTGTCTAGAAAGGCTTGTTTTCTAACGAGAACGTCACCAAATACTTTTTCTGGGTGTATTTTGCATAAAACGAAACGTTCACAAAATTTCCAATTTTTGACCAAAACCATGGACTAAACCCTTTGCAAAAATGCCAATTTTGTGGGTTTTTAAAACCGATGTTTTTCTTGTTCAGAAAGGCTTCTTTGCTATATAAAACGTCGAAAATCGTTTTTTCACGATTTATTTTCACGATCTATGACATGAGAATACAGGGGGTTACAAGGGGTTACAGAGGGTTACAAGGGGTTACAAGGGGTTACAGGGGGTTACAAGGGGTTACAAGGGGTGACAGGGGGGTGACAGGGGGGTGACAAGGGGTTACAGGGGGTTACAAAGGATTATAGAAACTTTTTTCTAACTAGAACGTTCCCAGATACTTTTTCTTGGTCTATTTTTCATAAAAATCAAAGTTGAAGAAATCTCTAATTTTTGATCAAAACGATGGACTAACCCCTTTGGAAAAATTCTAATTTTGTGTTTTTCGTAAACAGTTGTTTTAATAGTCTTTAAAGGCTTCTTTTTTATTTAGATCGTCAGGAAACACTTTTTCTCGAGCTATTATTGACAAATACAAAAGATGAAAAAACTTCAACTTTTTGACCAAAATCATGGACTATCGCCTTGCAAAAATGCCAATTTTGCCTTCTTTTTAAATCCATGTTTATATTGTCTAAAAAGGCTTGTTTTCTAACGAGAACGTCACCAAATACTTTTTCTGGGTGTATTTTGCATAAAACGAAACTTTCACAAAATTTCCAATTTTTGACCAAAACCATGGACTCACGCCTTTGCAAAAATGCCAATTTTGTGGGTTTTTCAAACCGATGTTTTTCTTGTTCAGAAAGGCTTGTTTGCTATATAAAACGTCGAAAATCGTTTTTTCACGATTTATTTTTACGATCTATGACATGGGAATACCGGGGGTTACAAGAGGTTACAGGCGGTTACAAGGGGTTACAGGGGGTTACAAGGGGTTACAAGGGGTGACAGGGGGTGACAACGGGTTACAGGGGGTTACAAAGGATTATAGAAACTTTTTTCTATCTAGAACGTTCGCAGATACTTTTTCTTGGACTATTTTGCAGAAAAATCAAAGTTGAACAAATCTCGAATTTTTGATCAAAACGATGGAAAAATTCTAATTTTGCGTTTTTCGTAAACAGTTGTTTTAATAGTCTTTAAAGGCTTCTTTTTTATTTAGAACGTCAGGAAACACTTTTTCTCGATCTATTATTGACAAATACAAAAGATGAAAAAACTTCAACTTTTTGACCAAAATCATGGACTATCCCCTTGCAAAAATGCCAATTTTGCCTTCTTTTTAAATCCATGTTTATATTGTCTAAAAAGGCTTGTTTTCTAACGAGAACGTCACCAAATACTTTTTCTGGGTGTATTTTGCATAAAACGAAACTTTCACAAAATTTCCAATTTTTGACCAAAACCATGGACTAACCCCTTTGCAAAAATGCAAATTTTGTGGGTTTTTCAAACCGATGTTTTTCTTGTTCAGAAAGGCTTGTTTGCTATATAAAACGTCGAAAATCGTTTTTTCACGATTTATTTTTACGATCTATGACATGGGAATACCGGGGGTTACAAGAGGTTACAGGCGGTTACAAGGGGTTACAAGGGGTGACAGGGGGTGACAACGGGTTACAGGGGGTTACAAAGGATTATAGAAACTTTTTTCTATCTAGAACGTTCGCAGATACTTTTTCTTGGTCTATTTTGCAGAAAAATCAAAGTTGAAGAAATCTCTAATTTTTGATCAAAACGATGGAAAAATTCTAATTTTGCGTTTTTCGTAAACAGTTGTTTTTATAGTCTTTAAAGGCTTCTTTTTTATTTAGAACGTCAGGAAACACTGTTTCTCGATCTATTTTTGATAAATACAAAAGATGAAAAAACTTCAAATTTTTGACCAAAATCATGGACTATCCCCTTTGCAAAAATGCCAATTTTGCCTTCTTTTTAAATACATGTTTTTATTGTCTAGAAAGGCTTGTTTTCTAACGAGAACGTCACCAAATACTTTTTCTGGGTGTATTTTGCATAAAACGAAACGTTCACAAAATTTCCAATTTTTGACCAAAACCATGGACTAAACCCTTTGCAAAAATGCCAATTTTGTGGGTTTTTAAAACCGATGTTTTTGTTGTTCAGAAAGGCTTCTCTGCTATATAAAACGTCGAAAATCGTTTTTTCACGATTTATTTTCACGATCTATGACATGAGAATACAGGGGGTTACAAGGGGTTACAGGGGGTTACAAGGGGTTACAAGGGGTGACAGGGGGGTGACAAGGGGTTACAGGGGGATACAAAGGATTATAGAAACTTTTTTCTAACCAGAACGTTCCCAGATACTTTTTGTTGGCCTATTTTGCATAAAAATCAAAGTTGAAGAAATTTCAAATTTTTTACCAAAACCGTGGACTAACCCCTTTGGAAAAATTCTAATTTTGCGCTTTTCGTAAACAGTTGTTTTTATAGTCTTTAAAGGCTTCTTTTTTATCTAGAACGTCAGCAAACACTTTTTCTCGATCTATTTTTGATAAACACAAAAGATGAAAAAACTTTAAGATTTTGACCAAAATCATGGACTATCCCCTTTGGAAAAACGCTAATTTTGCCTTCTTTTTAAATCCATGTTTATATTGTCTAGAAGGGCTTGTTTTCTAACGACAACGTGAACGTCACCAAATACTTTTTCTTGGTGTATTTTGCATAAAACGAAACGTTGACCAAAATGTCAAATTGTTGATTAAAACCATGGACTAACCCGTTTGGAAAAATGCCAATTTTGCGTTCTTTTTAAATCCATGGTTATATTGTCTAGAAAAGATTTTTTTCTAACGAGAACGTCACGAAATACTCTTTCTCACTGCACTTTTTATAAAACGAAATGTTAACAAAATTTCAAATCTTTGATTAATATTATGGACTAATCCCTTTGGAAAAATGCCAATTTTGTGGGTTTTTTAAACTGATGTTTTTATGGTCGAAAATCGGTTTTCTACGATTTATGTTCACGATTTATTAGATGGGAATACAGGGAGTTACAAGGGGTTACAGGGGATTACAAGGGGTTAGACGAGGTTATAAGGGGCGAGAGGGGGCTACAAAGGGTGACAGGAGGTGACAGGGGGTGACAAGGGGTTACAGGGGTTACAAGGGGTGACAGAGGGTGACAAGGGGTTACAGAGGGTTACAAGGGGTGACAGGGGGTTGCAAGGGGTTACAGGGACTTACAAAGGGTACGCGGATTTAATAGTGGTGTCTTGGTTTTTTATTATAACAAAAGTCGCAGAAAGTTTAAATTCATGACGAAAACGACGGACTTGCTCCTTTGGAGAAATACCAATTTTGTGGTTTTCTTAATCTTTTTTAATGTCTAAAAAGGCTTATTTTCCACGAAAAACGTTAGCATATACAGTGAAACCTGTATTAAGCGGACACCCTTGGGGAATACTGTGGTTTCCGCTTAATACAGGGTGTCTGCCTAATACTAATGCCATTCAAATGAACAGTGGAAACGTTTAGAATACTCCCAGACACTATGACGATATACGTTTGCATGAATTTCTTTATCAAAGTGGACCAATTGATCATAGTACCTTTAACATAGATTGCAACTCAAATTTGAAGAAATCAGATGACTGAAAAAGCTCTATACAAACAAAACGAAATAGAAAACAATACTGTACTGGGAAACTAATCACATAAGTTTGTCAAGTTACGTTTTTTAATGTAAAAATCGAAAAATTTGTGGGTGGTAATTCGAGGCAATCTTTCGCATTTCCAGTGTCTGGCATGTTGGGTGGTGGCATTTAATTACAAGTGTCCATTTATTACAGGTTGGCAACAATAGAAATGACCATTTCAGGTACTTTTTAGGTGTAAACGTCCGCTTAATAGAGGTGTCCGCTTAATAAAGGTTTCATTTAAAGTAAATAAGGGAAATAAATTTGGGGACTTCGGCTACTGTCCACTTAATAGAGAGTGTCCGCTTAATACGGTGTGTGCTTAATACAAGTTGTACTGTACTTTATTTTGCATAAAAAAAAAATTCAGAAAATTTCAAATTTTTGATCTAAACCATGGGTTAACCCCTTTAGAATTGTAGTGTTTACAGGCATAATTATAAAGCATACTAACCATGATGTACAAAAAATTTTCCAGTTCCTGGAGCTCCATCGGAAGGTGTTCTGGTGTGAGACCAGCTGTTCCAATGCGTATGGAACATACTTTTAATGGCAGTAGGCAATCTCCTGCAAAATAATCACTTTGCTATTCAGCAATTAATTAATGTAATACTTATTATACACTTGCAAACTTCGATCTGAATGAAGCTGAAGAATAAAATGTATATGTATTTGTATTTTATTTATTTGTCACCGCCACCATTACTCCACACCAATAGTGTAACACACTTGCTTCTTTCAGGTAGTTTCGTAAGAATTGTATTTTCTCGTGGGAGGCCAATTTGCCCTATCAGCGACAAAAAATTATTAAAATTACAAACTCACCTTAGGGGTAGGGGATCAGCATCTATATTTTCTTCAGTCCAGTTATCTCCCTGTTTTGCCAATCCACTGAGACTAGAAACAGATCAAACCCAAGATTTCATTAATGTTAACATTAAAAAGATCAAGTCAGTAAATACACTTACTACCAAGTGAGCTTGACGCAGTAAAACATATCTTTATATGTTAAAAAATTATTTAGTTAATCACAGGGGGCCAAGACACAAACTGTTTGCTAACAAACCAAATTATGTAATTTTAAGGTAAATGTACTGTATTTACCTTTTGCTTCATAACTGTAGTAGAACATATATCACTAAAATAAGTACATGTATCAAAACGTAAATTGTCATCCTTTTGCCTTAAGAAGTGGTATTTTCCTTTAATAGACAGACTCTCTATTAACAAGAACAGTTAAAAACAGCAAGCTCAAATTCCTTCAACATTGCTCAAAATTAATATCACTTCTGACCCGGGGGGTACTTCCCATAATGGCCTATACGGGGAGGCTCCGCCCAAAAGGGGTACCTTTAAACGCTTCAGGTATATGAATTTTAACAGCTGAAATATACGAGAGGGTAGGGAAATCTGTCATTTGGCTCTGTGAAAGAGCCCAAAGGGCTAACAGATAAATCTTATGGCTTTATAAAGTCAAGAAAATGTGCTATTTTTATAATTAACACCTATTTAAATGACAGTGATTTACAGCAGTTAAAAGGGATGCAACATTCTAAACAAGGTATGTGAAAGAGGTACCATTTGTCAATAGAAGGTATGCAAAAGGGGCACCTTTTCCATGAAAAATGGTTTATAAAAGGGTAAGGGGTTGGACCTCCTGGCGGAGCTTCCCCGTATAAAAATGTGTTATTTGTTGAGTCCCCTCCCTGTCCCCCCCCCCATATTTAGTAATATACTGGTACAGAATTTTGAAGGTAATTAATGGTAATTAATCAGTGGTTTTGCAGCAAAAAATGCTGAAATAAAATTGTTTGACATTTCATTGGTGTTAATGCAGAACATTACATGGTTGCTTGGGGATTCAAAATTTCTTTTCTTGTGTTGAAACACCTTTCAATCATTTTTTGCTTATGACTGCTAACATCCTGAAATATTTTTCAATACTTGAAGAGGGATTTCATACTTCTGCACTTCTTCAAAATGTTTCTAATAACTGTCACTTGAATTCTAAGTAATTTTTGAAGTAAATAATATAGTAATATTGTATTGTCTTCAAACCTGAAATTTCATAGAAAGATGAGTTTATGTTATAGAAATTCCCAAATCTGAAGATACTGTAGAAATCAAAGGTTAAGGCTGACTTAAAGAGTTATATACACAGAGGGCCAGGTCTACAGTACCAAGTGCTGCAGGTCACATTTTCACAGGTCAAGAGTACGGGTCAGTGCTCCATCAATAAGTTACCAAACCACATGGATTTGCCTCGATCTCATCGAGGATTTTTTTAAGAGATTACGGCTAGGAAACACTTTTAACACTGTTTATTTATGTACAGTATCATGGTGACTGTACTCTGACCAGTGAAAAACTAACCTATGTTTTAGACCCAGCCTTCTGTACTAAATAACACTCGTGATTTATATAGCTGTTAGTTTATCCGATATTGCAAGTGAAGTGATTATCCTTTAATTTTTACGAATTGTCCAATTAAGGATTAATTTGGATAGTTTCAGATAGGACTTTCCTTTTCAAATAGGCAAACTGTCCAAGTTAGGAAAAATAGGACAGCTGGTCTGAGCCAATCAAATGCTAGAAAATACAATAGTCAATGCAAACTAGCCAATCAGAGCAAAAACCCTTAGACAACACAGCAAAAAAGTCTTGTTGGCTGATGGCTGTTTGTCTGCGAACACTTTGGCTCCTTGTTGCTGTGAATGTTGTTTTGTTTTGCTTCTGTTTTGTTTTGGCTTCAGCCTGCCACTTTGATTATTATAGTAGCTTGGCATTTCCTTTTAAAGGTGTCAAAGGATTTAGCTCATGATTGATACCTTTTAATAAGGGAAGGACTTTCACTCCCATCTGCATGAGCAGCAGCCAACAACTCAGTAGCAATACTTTTTCTAATACAACAAATGTTCAGGTATCAAAATCCTCCCAAAAAGGCAATTTTAATATACATGATAGATCTCTTAGTCACCACGCAAGTTTAATTCTATCATGCAAAAAGTTAGAAATTGAATGCTTCATTTACCGTATCCCAAAACTACGAGCTCTTCTGAGCGAGAATTTGTGAAAATATTGGTTTTAAGCTGCTTGTACCTAATACTTCATGAAAGTATAAAGTCAGGAGGATGAATAGCTCTTTCGTTTTGAGCTTGTAAAGGAGACAAAACCTGCCGCTGTATTTGCTCGGGTTTCACGGTTATAGATAAAGAGATTACTGAAATCTTGATTTTTTAAAAAATTCTTTCTTTACTCCTTCTTACACACACCTATAATCTAGACTAACTAATTAATTAACAATAACTATTTGTACAAGCTGTCAGAAATGGAGTATAAGAGAAACAAGTAAATGAAAGATATTTTTGAAAAATATATACAAGTAACATGGAAAATGCATGCAAAACTTTTTTTTCTTTTTTTACTAACTATTGTACGTTCCTACTGTCTAATGAAACTAAATTTAATATTAACAAAATATGGGGAAAAAAGGATTATTTACATGCTTTGGTTGAAGGCTAAATTAACTTAACATTAAATATTAATAAGGCAATTAAACAACTCAAGGGCAAATAAATCCATGATACCAATAAAAATTATCATATACAAAGAAAAAGGTGCATGAAATGAAATATGTCAGACTGTAAGTTGTACATATCAAAATTACAGAATTTATGGAAAATATAGGAAAATAAAGCAAACGAAATATGAGAAAAGTTCAAGTAAATTTAAATAAAAAATTAAAAATAGAAAAAGAATTAAGGCTTAAGAAACATTTAACCTAGAAAAAATACAATGCAATGATACACTGCCCGGTACGAAAACCCGGAAAAAAACCCATTGGGACAAAAAACCCGGGAACGTACTCCTCGATCAAATGCAGTGTATTGGGCTCCGAGGATTAGAGCTTTCAATACCTAACTTCCTATCTAAGGTAAAAAATAAGAAGCATGAATGCAGGTGCGGATCTACATTAATTACCCTGTCTCATGAAAATCAGGCACACTTTTCATAAATAAATATATTAATATATAGTATTGCAGATAAGTATATACACACATTCAATAATTTGGTTTTCTAAGCAATCTAATTGATTTGCAAGTCAGCCAATAGATAATGGTCACACTATTCATATAGATTTTGTGCTGTTCACACGTAGCAACAGTGAATTTGGGGCGCTATCTGCAACAGAGCAAAGCTTTGACCATGCTTGCACTGCACCAATCTCTTAAGTGGAAAGTCAAATATCACATTAGTTTCATACTTTTACAGTGTAGTGTGAGGTATTGGTAAGGGAATGTGGAACAAAAGATTATGTTGAAAAAAAGTGCCGTGGTTTAGTGTAAGTCCCATATGAGATGATGTTTGTTGGAAATTTTGAATTAAACCTACAAAGACCTATATGGGAATAGCCCAATCACTTTTTAATTACCCCTAAAGGAGACCATTTAAAGCCGGTAGGGGAGACAGGTAACTGGAACACGGCACTTTTGTTCATCAATATTTTTTTACTGGACAATATTAATCCCTCAGCTACTAAACGCAGAAGCCTATCGGATTTCTTTCCCGTTATTAGTTTGATCTTAGTGTGAAAATAGCCTTGTTATGATGTAGATCGAGGATCTGCACTCTGAGATACATAATTCATCGCATCAAACGGAAGCCGAATTCAAATATTATTAAATTACTCATTCAAAACATTGCCATTAATCAGCTGCATTAATCAAGCTTTGTAACAATCTTTATAAAGCTTACCCACTTGTCGGCTCTCTTAAGATTTTGGAACGGTTTCAGGATATTTACAGATGATATTTCCTGCAGACACTCCACAAAAGGCGGATAACATTCATCGAGCAATATTTTTTGCGTGTTCTTGCATTAGGTCAAAAATTGTAGCCAATTTGTTTAGCTGACACGTGCATAAACAGCCAGGCGTCCAACGTGGAAACGAGGTTGATCGACGGTATCAGAACCGATCCCAACCCAGTTTCCATATATACGGCGAAATATTTTGAATGAATAATAAATGTTTGGCGACCAGCCTTCCACCAAGTGGATTTTTGAGCCAAAACTTTAAAAAATTCGACGTAATTCTGGGAATTTTAGATGTTTTGAAGGTTTGGCTGTTTAGGACTTTTACGAATTTACTGTTGTATACCGGAACATGCGCATTTTCCACGCATGATAGAGATCTCTTAATAAAATCGTATATTAATGGTTTCTTTTTGGGTTTTATTGTGATCAATCTGTGTGTATATACTTTTAAGCATTAAATAATAACAAGAGAGAGACTACATTAAAGTCACTCAATTGCTCTTTATATCTCGGGGAATTTTGGCTATACCCTTACTGTAAGCTAAGAGTAACTAATAAACTAATGATTTTATTTACTCGTTTTTTTCTTCTTTTTTTTTGCCCTCGAGTTGACAAACCTTTTTAGCTAGTTTGTTTTGTTTTCCCAATTCAGACCACGTGATGTTCTCCAGGGAATTTGCCTTTTGTCATTTAATTAGTTATGCATACATTTGCACGTGGATGTACGAGTCTGAAATGGGAAAACAAAATATACAAACTAAAAATGTCTATTGCCGTATATATGCCTAAGTATGTTTCACTGCACTTCTCGGCAGTGGAAATGTCCAATCTGAAACATAACATATTGTGGTAATCATTAGGTTACAACCGAGTAAAGAGTTTAAATCATAATCGTAGCAAATCAGGCCCGTAGCAGGGGGAGGGGCAGGGGGGGCTCAAGCCCCCCCAGAAATTTTCAGACTTGAATTAAATTCTGCTACAAAAGTGGAATTTTTCTACTAAAATGGACAGCTGTCAAAGGAAGCTAAAGTTTCAAAGTATTGTCGATCACAGTAAGATTATGTACTGTTGTTCTTCTGTGCAATCTAGAATTGTGTAAATGAACGAAATCGTATTTTTGCTCTGCCAAAAACAACCAACAGCTTTAAAATATCTTTCAAGTTAAAAGGACAACGTTTACAGCAGAGTCAGTGGGGTTTGACACTTTAGAATTTGACGTCAATGATTTGGTAACCTTCTTGCAGTCCCTTGATAGCTCCCGCAGGAAACTATTAAGCAAAATTTCTACTCTGGGAAAGCTGTTACTCGTCATGCTAGCAACCAATGCCTTTAGTGAAAGATGGTTTTCACCTTTAAAGCGGGTGAAGATGTATTTGCGCTCAACAACGGGAGACTCTAGAATGAACCACCTCATGATGTTGCATGTTCACAAGGACAGAACAGATGCTCTGACCTTGTAAACGTAGCTAATGACTTCGTTGGGGAGAAAGAAAACCAAAAGCACTTGTTTGGCAAATTTTCCGCGAATGATATCCCAAACAAGTTCTCAATTTCCTCAAAGCCAACACAAACGGAAAATTAGAGACAAGAACAAAAGGTATTGTAGACAAATGTAGTGATCTGACATGTACCAAGAAGTATGTTTTAACCGAGGGACCGAAGCGGGGGGGGGGGAGTTAATTTGGGCCACTCGCTCAGCCCCCCCAGTCATTTTATGCTTGCTACGGGTCTGCAAATAAATATGATTAACGGGGAACAAAGTGTTTCCTTCCTAACCCTAACCCTGTCGTCAGTTAAGTTGTTTCATGCCAGGTTCACCAAAAATTAATGAAAAGTTCCTTATGCCATTCATTCAATTCTCAGTTTTATTCAGTTTGCCAAACCAGCGTCACTAAAGCGTTAATTCTTTTCCTTTCCAGGGAGTGGAAAGGAGTCTCGCAAGGTTGTAACTTTTAAGAAGTTTGTGGATGAAATCCTGAAGTGTGACCATTCAAATGAAAGCTACTGAGTAGTACTTCCCTGTTGTACTGTTTATTACGCTATGCAAGGTGGTTTTAACTTTTGAGTCTTTTGGATGAAACCCTAAAGTGTGACCATTCATATAAAAGCTACTTGTACAAGACAGGCCTAACTTTTGAGTCTGTACATGGTGTTCTAAAGGGTGAACATTCAAATGAAAGCTACTAAGCAGTACTTTTCTGTAATGCTATTTATTAAAAGGGTTCCAAAGTTAGAACCACGATGTACAGCATAATATATAGTACTTGTCCATAAAATTGTTACTTTTAGCAACTTACCTTCCACATTATTAATTTACTTTTTCTTTCTCTTCTTCAGTTCTTTCATTTCCAGAGTGTGTTTTCTTTTTAAATTTTTTATTTCTTTTTTTAAATTTTTGTTTTCTTCTTTTAAACTTTCATTTTCCTCTTTCATATTTTCTATTTCTTCCTTGAAATTTTCGTTTTCCTCCTTTAAATTCTCGTTTTCCCGTTTTAAACGTTCAAAATCGTCGTTTTTTTCTGTTAAATCTGCAAAAAAAGAAGGCTTTGTTAGTGAAGCCTAGTATTCCGTACATACTTGTATTAGAGATATTTTATTGGCTTAATTAGATCTTCACAGAGTCCCGACTTGGATTTGTCTTTCCCGTACTTTAGTAGCCTCAAAACGCGTGAAGTTTTACTTCCAAACAAACAAAACTGCGCAAGATAAATATAAGAATAGGGTATGGAGTGTTGTCATTGAAGGACTGCTTATAAGCTTTCTGGTTTCGGTAGAAAATCAGTAACTTCATTTCCAATTCTCAGTTTTGTTTCCATTTTTCATGTTTCCATTACCCATCCTTGTACTTCATTCCCCGTTATTTAAGATGACCTTTATCATCATCATCTTCATCATCATCTTTGATTTTCCATTCCGTTTTCATCATGACCTATATACATTTGTTTTCTACATGCAAGTTCAATTTCTAAATGGCTATTATTATCATCAAGAACCATTAACGTAAATTTTTATCACTGGAAATAAGTTTAGAAAAAAAATTGTTTGAAATTGTATGAGATAAGTAATCAATGACTTATCGATGGATAATGATAAGATAATCATCAATAAGTAGTCAAACGCATCAATTACTCATCAATGAATCATCGATGTCATCGATGAGTAAACGATAGGCCTCAGAAATCTTGGCCATCGATTAGTCATCGATTACCCATTGATTATAGCGAATAATCAGTAACTAATCAGTTCATGTACCCAATGATTACTCATTGATGTCTTTCATCATATATTAGTTACGTCTGGTTTTACCCGATACCAACAAGATACTTTCCAGCGGGGAATAATAAAACAGAATATTAACTTTTATCTTAACGGACACATTTAATACGAGTTTGTATACTTTACTTCTCGTGAAAGACATAGTAAAAGATGCGCACAAATTAATATTTTTTTCCTATCAGGAATAACATTTTTAAATTTTGAATGAAAATAACGACTGTAAAGTAAAATTACAAAAACTGATTCGGACAAACTTTACCTGGGCTGGCCGCAGGGACGCCGCTTGGACCTGGGACGCCTGAAATAAGGATACAAATTGATTTAGCTTTTAACCCTTGAAACCCCAAGATCAAAATATGAATTCTCATTTGTTGCTCCTATACACTTCCTACAGTAGTAGTGGGGAGAAGTTGACAAAATACAAAGTAAACTCCTCTTATGTGATCATGTCCGTTATGTTTTATTGGCTTAATTAGATCTTCCCAGGGGATCTTCACAGGGTCTCGACTTGGATTTTTGCCGTTCTCCTGTTTTAATAGCCTCTAAACGAGTGAAGTTTTACTTCCAAAGAAACAAAACTGCGCAAGATAAAAAAAAAGAATAGGGTATGGAGTGTTGTCATTGAAGGACTACTTAAGCTTCCAAATTAATATTTTTTTCCCATGAGGAATAACATTTTTGAGTGACACTAACGACTGTAAAGTGCATATTTTACAGTGAAATTACAAAAACTGATTCCGACAATCTTTACCTGGGCTGTCTGCGGCGACGGCGCTTGGGCCAGGGACGCCTGAAAAAAGGATACAAATTGCTTTAGCTTTTAACCCTTTTAACCCTCAGATCAAAAGTTGAATTCTCATTTGTTGTCCCTATACACTTCCAAGTAAATTTCTCTTATGGGATCATGTCTACTCTGTTTTACAAAGCATCGATATTATAAGGAGAAATTTGTCCCTGATCACTCTTAGGGCTAAGAGGTTATGGTCAAAATCCTGGTTGTCATAAAATACACCGGTATATAATTATTTGAATCCGTGTTTATATACTCGACCAGGTGTGACGATGTTACGTTTTCTGGGCATTTACGTGTTACGCAGCGGCAGAAGGAATCATCCTGAATATTAAGTACTTTAAACTTTCGGAAGGTTCGTGATACACGTTTTTCTAGCTGAAAAACCAAACTTAGATCCGGAAGGATACTCCGTTATATGGCCTGTAGGGGAACTTGGGTGGGAATCTGCCGCTGGACCACAGGGCATTGTTTTTTTACCTCTTTGTACTACAGGGTATATAAATTCGTGCTGGTCTGTCAACAGGGTATTGTGCATGGCTGCTTAATTGATTCGCAAGATGATCTTTGTTTGTATAGAGTGTTTTCACATGACGTCACGGCAGCCATTTTGGTGTCCCAAAACAATGAAACGGCGGCCATATTGGTGTCCCAAACCAATCCTCTGGGAGTTGAACTCTTTTCTTATGCAAACGCTTTTTTTTGTTCCGATAAATTTGCATAGATGCTGGTGACGTGAGTGAAAACACTCTATAGATATACAAAACCGTTTGTTTTAAATGGCCTTAAAATAAAACGGCTTGCATTTTCCCCTTTGTCCTAACTAGGGGTATAAAATGGAGGGTATTTTCCTAAACCGGGTATGTATTTTAGGAATTCTTTTTCTAAACAGGGTCAGGGTCAGTGTTTTAATCCCTCATGATCAGCCGCTCACCTATACGCAAATATTGCTTGAGTACCCCCTCCCCCCCAGTTGTCATCTAATTTACCTTCCTCGTCGCTCGACGGTTGCTGATAAGATGCTGTTGAAAAAAGAAGATAATTGGGTGTATCGAAATTATTTTTTTTGTTCCTTTATTTATTTATTTTTTGTTTTGTTTTGTGTTACTCTACTTTATGTTAATTAAATTAATTAGTTAATTTTTTAAAATAACTTTTGTCTTGTTTTCTCCTAAATTTATGATATTTTTCCTCTCTATCGTTCGTCTGTTGCAATTCTATAAAATGTAATTTAATTATGGTAACTACTCAGTTCGTTTAGTCTTTTTACTATTCTGAGTAGTTTTCTTGCCTGATCTATTTTAATTTATGCTGTTCTTATAAATGTTTTAAGCTGGCAAAATAAAATGGTTGGTTGTTGTTGCTGCTGAAATTGCCTGTATGTAGCGTTTAATTATATACACCAAACGAATCAGTACAATGATTTAGAAACTCTAAAAACTGATTTCGGAAAGTGTTATTTGGCATACTTTACCATTGAGGACTGTCTGCGGCAGCCGTGACTTGTCCGAAGCTGGAAATAAGAAAAATGTTAACTTGCTTTTATTTTAACACTGCCCACTAAACACCTTAAAAGGATATTTAATAACATAAGGTAGATAAGAGTTTTGATAAAATAAAAAATGCGATTTTCCTACTAAAAAAAATATTCTTGTAATTAAATGATCCAGGCAAAGAGTTGATGCTTCTCGAACATGGTAAGAACATCGTAAAGGACGGGCTATTATTTTTCTGGACGGAGGAATGAGAAATTTTGAAAAATTTTTTTTGAGGGTCCAAAAATACAAAGTAATTGTTTGCAAACGTGATAGGGTAAAAAAATGTTTGCAGAAAAGTCAGGTCGAAGTCCTCAGAAATATTGCTCAGTGATAGGAAAGCTAATACAGCTGAAAATAAATGTCTCTCTGATTTGCCTACACAATCCAACTCTTTCACCATGCTTTCGTAAACAGCAGCCAAAAAGATCTAGACACATTCTTTCTTCAGGTTTTTTTATAAGATCTTAAATATCGGTCCGTTTCTATGGTTAGTTTGTGGTTGCTTAATCGCAATTTTGCTAACGTCATTCAGTGGCGGGTATTGATGATCTGGTGGAGGCGAGGTAATCCTCACATTGTTTTGTTTCTATTGTTTTGAATTTTCGGTCTGTTCTCATTTTGTTATTTTCAGCAAAAGCATGTTAGTTTTGTTGAGCTTGTTACAGCAGCTTCGAGAATATGCGCCTCTCTCTTATTTTCCACCTCCTTCATTTATCAAACGCCCACTCTTGAACCGTAATTAAACGTCCCGGGCGTCTATTAAATCATTCGTATTGGGATTCTGTGTAGAAAGTTACCTTGCCCCATATAAATGCTTTTCTTAAGCCTTGACAAGTCTGTTTGTTTAGATAAATTACCTTCTTCCAACAATCTCATGGTTTGGGGTTTCATAAATTGCCCCCTAATAAAAAAACAACTTTTCGGGTTTTTTAATCCCGATGGCGACAGGAAACGCTGTTGCTCTTTCTTTTTCGATCCTGAAAAAATAGCAAAATACGAAACATCACCTTCGTAAACATGTAATGAGCGAGAGTTAATGGCGTAAAGAATTTTTTAAAGATAAGATTTCGTGCTAGCCCCTAGCTATAAAATGATTTTTTTACACACTTGTGGCAGAAAAAAATAGTAGCGAAGCAACACACAAAGCAAAACAAAATAAGTAATTAAATAACACACGCATTATACACCACATTATACACTGTATGGAGACTAAAAAGAACCAACATGACAACTAGCGCCATTTCCCTCTTTGCCATACTTAATATAAAAGGGAAAACACAGAAACACTAAAACGAACTAGCTTCGGCCACCACAAATAGGTATCAGCTCATAGCCTGCCAAATAACACTCTGATATCGAAGAAAATCTGTCCACAAAAGGAACTCCTTTGAGAGAGCTCCTTCGTTCGTGCCGACCACGTGACCTCATAAGTTCACATGGCTACATTGTATACACCTCTTTCAAGAAAGGTTGCTTTGGGAATCGTGCTTTGGTCTTTGAAAGCCATTTTTTGGTAGACACTCAAGCAAAGCATTGCATTGTATTCTGCGTTTAAATGACCAAATCCCAAAGTAACCTTTATCGAAATAGGTGTATATTCTTGTCACCTACCAAGGTTGAATTTTTTAATGTTGTGGCGGACTCTAGCCGCTGGCAAAGGCGATTTTCCCTTCTGTCTTAACCGCTTTTCCAATTTTTCGGTGCGAAAAAACAAAAGTTTTTCTTCTTTTCGCCACATGGGCTTAATGAAATTACGCACCTAGGGATATAGATAAGAAATAAAATAAATAGATAATAATGCAAACGAACAACTAATTGTAGGTTTGAGGGATTGAACTTGCTACCCATTTTCAGCACGATAAAGACACAGTTGTCAGTCTTCATGATTCCTAGTTTCATAATTCCGAGTATGAAATGCTTTTGTCTTTAAGCAAGAAGCGAAGAGCTCTTTTGTTATTTTTTTTCAGTTTATCGGATGCGGTTTTTACTGCAGAAATGTCATACATCAGAACAGCAGTAAAATTTTAAATGTTTCTCTTGTTTAAAAGGATAAAATATTTCTCAAACGTTTCATTACTGCAAGCCGTTGAGATATCGTTCTTGTCACAATGGCGATTAATGTTGTTTTCACCTTGTTGTTTATAGTGACACCAAGGGGAGTGAGATCTTCGCTAACTGTATCACAATAGAACTTTGGTTTCGGAGTCTGTAAGTTGCCCATAAATATAGCCAGTTTGCGTCATACCATCAATTTATTCCGAGCGAAGCGAGGTTCGAGGCACCTCGCGGAAGCGAATTTATAATTTTGTCGTGAGCACGAGGATCGTAAGCAAGGTGCGATTTGGCTTTGGTAATAAATCTTTCTATCGGTTTGGTATCCGCAGTTGTCTAGCATCAAAGTCGCGACGGCGTTTCAATTGACGTCACCAGTGTCACGTCAAGGAGCATTTTGGGGTTTCCAGGTAACAGTTCCACAGGTTAGAACCGGTTTGGTATCGATGACAAACATCGTGATTATCGTCCATGAAAAAATGTTTAGAATCGGTGAATCACGACCAATTACAGGTACTCAAGAAAAGAGAAGAGCAAACGCAACAATGGTGAAACCATGGAAGCAATTTGGGCTAGCATTTTCAAAAAAGAGCGAAAATCAAGATACAAGAGCAATTTTAAGTGCGTGTCACTTCGCAGACATGTTTTGAGTTGAATGTGTCAGGCGATGTTTCTCCAAAGTGCGTTTCAATTTGGCTTTTTAATTACCGTTAAAACCTTGTCTTTTTTCCCTCAAGTCTTCATTGGGATTCGTTTTACACTGTGGAAACCCAAAGTTTTTAGTTTCCGGGCTTACCCGTCGATATAATCAAGGAGATTAAAGTTTCAGCTCTGTACCACGGCCCGAAGTATAATAATTTTCATTCGAAAAACACTGCCGTATTTGTACTTTTTTTTTTTCTAAATCCGGGGGCCGAAATAATGCTTAGTATGCTTTGCTTTTCAATACACTTTTAAAAATAACAGCACACAATACCCAAAGAAGAAGAAAAAGGAAAGAAAGAACAAGGTATGGACCTTCACAAATGGCCTTCACGACGATATTCGCGGAAGGTCATCCATCCAATTCTTAACCCCAACCGACAGGGCTTAACTTAAGTGGCGCTGCCAAACCGAGTTTCGCGAGGGTTACTGGGAGATTCGTACTTCTAGTAACAGCTAAATCGGTGTTTATCAATTCTTCTAGTTTGTCTGCTTCTGTCTCAGCGACTGAGTGTCGGAACCATAAGCGTAGGTAAATTGTATATTTTATTCCATTAGCTAGATCATTCATAAAGATAGTGAACAACTGGCCCGAGTATCGATCTCTGGGGCACACCACACTAACTTATTGCCGGGTTAATTTTCAACCCACAAGCTTAACTCTTTAAAGCTGATTAGAGAAGAAGACCTTTACGAGACTAAGCATCTTCTCATCAGCTGTGGCATACTTTCGTAGATTAGATTTAGTCAGGGCAGAGTCAGCTGACACACATGAGCATTAGATCCCATTTCTTAGCCGATGTGCATATCACAATACTCGGACGTGAAACGAATCAAAGGGTACCTAAAAAAAACAAAAAGAAAACTGTTTCCGACGGCGAGAGTCGGACCAAGGACCACCGTCTTGCGCAGTCGACTGGTTATCGATTTCGCCACGACAGCTAATATTGAAGAGTTCGTTAAATTAATCGTCTTTACAGCTTTTGTCCATGAAATTCTGCCGGTCGACGCTGTTTGAAGCCGCTAGGGAGTTATTCATGAAGAATTGAAAGATATATATGCGAGGAAAACAAGCAGGGTTTTGACAGTTTAAGCTGTACTTAAACTCATATCGTCGCCTTTAAAGAACATATGGCCGACAAGTGTCTCGCAAAACCGTCGCGAAGTCTCTTGCAGCTTGCGATCCTCGGCGTGCGTTTACATGAGGAGAATCAATAAACATTTCCGTTTTTATTGAACAACGAAAAATTTCTTTTCAGAATGACATTTCACTAAAAACCATGAGATTGGGAGTCCTGTCTTGAAAAAATATAAAAATCGTGATACTCACGGCAGAATCGTGAGCTTGGACCAGCTTCGATTGGGAGTCGAAGAGCAATTACTGATCTTTTCGTCATGTTTATCGCCTGGACGAGTCAAAAAGCTTCAAAAGTTCATAAACTTCTGTCTCTAAGTTGGCCATAGTGCTAATTTGAAACATTCAAAGTCTACATGAAGACAATCGTCCCGTGACTCCTGTCAAATGTTCAAAATCAGCATATCGCGGAACGGGAACGATCTACGACAGTTGTCGTTTTGATATAGTGAGCTTTCGTGTGGAGCCGACTGATTTACGGAAGATGTCTACATCTGAGTGACAAATTTGCATAACGCAGTGCCCACAATAACTTGTTCCTTACGCTACGCGTAATCCACAAGTTAAAAATGAAAGGCGCGCAGGGTTCAGACCGATGGTTGTGTGGTTATTTACTGAATTCTTTCTTCCATTATTTGCCCAGTTTTCAAAAACGCTCTCAAAGATGCTCTCTGTTTGAGAACCGGCTTTCTTTATGTTAGATTCATTCAAGATCTGTGGTGCTAATACGCGAATGGATCATTTCTCCAAAACGTTGGATAGTAAAAAGAGAATAGATATAAATCTTTGATTCATAGATTGTATTTTCCAAGGTGCAGTCGGCTTTTTTAACGAACAAAAGATGTTTGAAGCTCTTTGTTACATCAAAGATTTTTTCAAACGTCGAACAGTTAATTAATCATAATTAATCTTAGACGTTCAGTCCCTAAAGTTGAGTAAAATACTTCAATAGTATCCTATCTGTAATTTTCACTTCAATTTTGGTTTCAATCAAGTTATGCTTGGTTTGAGAACCCGTCACCTTGCAAATCAAGTCAACATGTTATTCAAGCATTTGATTATAATCATTCAGTGCTATTTAGTCGGTATTTGACAACCATTCATACGCTTATGTGTTTTCCTTAAATAATGTAACGGAATTCAGATCATGATAGGGAAAATCTATACCTGTTTTCAAACTAAACGTAACACTACCCCCCCCCCCGCAAAACTCTTTCGATAACTTGTGCAGCAGTCATCTTCAGACTAAGCAGGCTAAGATCTAGAGTTGATTTCCACTAACGCGTAATTTTTACGTGGGTACGTACGTAACATTTACGTTCGCATATGGAATAGAGGCAGTGCATGAACGGTCGCTCGTAAGCGTAAAAGTCAAACCTCGCTCAACTTCACGTTTAATCTCAACACTTTATATCTTGTCTCTATTACACTTTACATGCGTTAAGGTGCGTAGCTAAAAACGCGTCAGGGAAATCAACCTTAAGTGAATTGCATTCTGTCCGTACATAGTATTTGTTGTACTATCTCTTGGATAAACATCCTCTCACTAAAACTCTGCACAATACCTTCATGGGCGTTAGGCCCTCGACTGCCTCCTTCAAATTCTTCTCTAGAGTTTTAACGAAATGCTCCATTTTCTGAGTGGCCACATTTAGGAGATAAATAAACACACATTAATACATTTCTGGCTTTCTTTATCATGTTGTGAGATAATGCACATCACCCAAATTTTCAGGTATCACACATATACACTCGAGCAAAAAAGGTTGCTATTACATTATAACTATAATTTATTGATTTTGATATTTGATTTTCTTGCATGTGGACAAGTCATAGGATCCAGACCATCGGATTTAGTTTGTCCGAAATAAGTATTTTTGACCTTTTAGATTGTTCGACTGGAATTAAGTGCAACGTCTGAATCGATTCAGCCCAGCTGGTCAAAATAATTGGTTGGCCTGTTAGGCTCATGAAAAGTTCGGCGTCTGGCCGGACCTTAGATCGACCCGGCCCAGATAACGCTTAATTTGCTACGTCACCCTTTATTTTTTTCTTCACTATCACAATTACTAAGGAAAATTACGTTGGTAAGGTGCTGGATGTTTAAAATAAATGTTTTATCCTTTTTAGTCTTGGCCGTGTTCTGACTAAGTGAGGCTATACCAACCGACGTAAACGCTTGCTCAGCTGGTAAAACGTTCCATTCAAATTTGTACATACCACTTAACCGCAGTCCAACGGCAAACCAGAGCGTAAGGTACTGGCCAAGGAAAAGATTAACTTTAAATTTTGCCCTTTTATGCAGAATATACCAAGCACTATTTCCATAACAACGCCTACAACGGAGTTAGTTGTTCAATCTTCCATATTACAGTTAAAGTTTGTATTTACTCGCGTTTTGGAATTCGCGCTTTGTTTTGCAGTCAAGTATTGGTGGGTATTACATCACAGCATGCTTCTGCATGCTGTTACTTGTGTTATCATATATAAGGCGTCATTATATGACAAGGTCTTTCGACGCCATATCTCTTAACTTGGCATTACGCTTTATTTTTCTTTGGCAGATTTTTACTTGCGCTTTGTGTTTTATCCCCTTTTTTATAATTACAGGCTCTATTTTAAGCTTGTTGTTTTACTTAACTATTGCTCTTTGTGTGATGACGTTAGTCCATTGTTTATCGCTTTTCGGTTATTTATCAATAGCCGTTTTCCTCTTTTAGGAAGATTTAGAATTCACGTTTAATTCTATCACACTTCTGTTAGTGCGCACTTTTGCAAGTACACCGGGCTTATTTTATCAAGGGTACTTCAAAGATGATTCTTTATGAGTAAATGGGAGTTTATTGTGGCTACTAACTCTCAACATTATTTGTTAACATTTTACCCTATTAAACTGCACAGAGTGTTCTCAAAACTGTATTAAACTATACACACCACTTGTACAGTTCACATATTTCAGTCAGAAGCCAATCAGACTCCGAAAATTGCTGAGAAATCTCTACATGTGTATGTGTGTCTAACATATTCTGTGGTGTTCATGAATAATCGTTTATAACTAATGAAGTTAATGAAATCTTTAAAAAATTATAGAAACGATTCAAGCAGCTACAACTTGCCATTCCTTTGCATTTTTGCTAACACCTGAAACGTTTTTGTTGTTGCGTAAAAACATGTTTACTTGTTATTTTTAAAATATTTTGTAATTTTTTTTTGAAATGTTTTCAACTCCCTCAAGAAGTCTACGTTAGATAGACAAGAAGCATAGGAGATTGAGAGAAAAACAAGTTTTGAAAAAAAAACTGCAATTCCCTTGACCCATTCCCTGTTGTATGCCCTCTATATGCGCCAGTAGCTGCCAAAGAAGACGAATAAAGAAACCACAAACTGTAAATTACCAGGAACGTACATGGACACCACGTGGCTATTAAGCAATGGTGATTTTTGTTTTGGAAAATAGCTTAATAAGTTAATAATAAATGTTAGCACCATTTAAAAAAAAAAAAAAAAAAAAAAAAAACGAAAAAACTGTTTGCAGAGGCGCATTCCGTGTGGCCGGAAATTTTAGCGGGTTCTAATTTTTGCAATTATTGCGTTTTTTTCCAGCGATTCGCAAAAATAAGCTCCCGCAAATAAAGATTACCGCAAACATTTTTACCAGCAAAAATTTTCTCCGGAGCAATTATTCTCTGACTTAATTAACTTCTCTGACAAAAATTCAGTACTACAAAAACGTCTCTGTTTAATCACAACTTCTCTCTTTCTGTACGGTATACAACGAGATAATGGTTTGTTTGAACTAAATATGTATTTCTGGTGCACTTACTCATTAAAACCGAAAATATTATCAATGCTGAGTACTGGGTACTTTCTGAAAATCGCAAAAAATTAATTTCCAGTAAGTAAAAACCAGTCTGTCCTAATCGCAAAAATAAGTCTCACAAAACACAAAAAATTGCCAATCCGCAAAAATAAACTCCCGCAAACATTTCCTGCCACACGGTATATTAAAAAAGAGTGAAGAAGAAGATTCCTCATTCCCCCTCTAGTAAAATAATGGTCCGTCCCTTACGTGGCCTCACAGTCACAGGATTGGCTGTGAAAACAATAGACATAGAAATATAACAATGACTTTAACCCTATATTGGAGCTGCGTGTGATGGAGAACCAAAGAAATTAGGTTTTAGGAGCTGCGTGCTATCACAAATTGTCCCTTCGTCGTTACGAGAACAGAGGCCTTCCTTTTCTATTTTAGTATAGTTTTCTAAAGTTAGAAAATATCGCAAGGCCTTGTGATCTGCAACAAACATCATGTTGGCTTCCACCCTTTTGATAGAACAAAAACCTGGGACGATAAGACGAGCTTTAATTTCTTGCTCGCAGTCGCAGAGGCCACACCTTACGATGCAACTTCGTTGTAAAGGTGTAGCCTGCGACTGCGAACAAATCTCTCCATTTCGAGAGGTGAGGAAATTGCTTTCAAGGTAGTAAAAGTGCAATTAGTCGCAGGGCACGACTAACTTAGCAATGGAGCTTAATCCCCACAGGAAACTTCCCTGTCACAGCGATAAATTGAGAACGGTAAACTCCATTATTTGGCTGGCAAAATGATGAATGTCTCGGTATGTGATATACAATACCACATGGAAAGTGCTTTGTATGGTATCTAATACACACTCGTGGTTTTTATAGCAGAAATCTCACTTTTTCATTCGAACCCACAGCGCGCCATCGGTGTCGTGGGGGTACTTTCTACCAAGTTATTATCGTACAGATCCAGGTCTACAACTGCGAGATCCGTAGCCGGCTTACCATGCAGGCGTTGTTAGGGGAGCTCGTATTTCGTCCCTCGTATTTTCGTGGGGAGGGACGACATACGAGCTCCCCTAAAAACGCCTGCATGGAAGGCTAGGAGACTCGGCACCACTCAACGGCTTGTCGCTGTGGATTTGTTTTTTAAAAAAATATTTTTGTAGCTTTTTGTCCTCTCATGCACTTTTGTAAGGGGTGCATGGTGGGGCTCATTACCCCGGCGACTTTTGGCGTGCTTGCATTTTGTGCACCCATCCTGGCATACCACAAAATTTCGAAAATAAGTCCCTGGGCAAATATATTTCAAAGGCCCTTTTTGAGAGGCTTTTTTTCGGAGAGGCGTATATTCGGAGGGGCTTATCTACGGAGGGAAATTTGCGCTGCAAAATTGATTGGGCTAGCCTTATAGTTCGAAGTAAATGTACTATTTTTGCTTTGTTTTACTGTGTATTTGAGGGAAATTTTCCAAGCAAAAGCCTCCAGGGGACATATTTTGAAGGGCGATTTAACGGAGGGTTTTTTGCGTTTGTGGGGGTATATTTAGAGAGGCTCCAACATGGAGGGGCTTATTTTCGGAATTTTACGGTAACATTAAATTGTAAGGTATAGTTTGGTGTTGTACAGTGCAGTGGTCTTGAGTAGGTGTTCCGTGTGTCAATGGGGTAGCGTGGTACTGCACTTAGCTTGTTTACACAACAATAAACCGTTCACTCTTTGGGTTTGTGATACGTTAAAGCGATTTTCTTATGACCTTGAAAAATCGTTTCGGTAAGTGTTCGTTATTGGTTTTATCAGCCAATGGATGAGAAGATCAAAATATGGACTCTACGTTTTCCTGCCAAAGTTTATGGAGAAGGCATTGTTGGATTGGCCAATCGTGGTACAGTATCGGTTCATTTCTAGAAAGTCTCAGGTATGAAGTTTGAGCGTTCGCTTAACCAACCAAAAGCCACGCGCGTTTGTATCCATTCGATAAACCAATCAAATCACTCTATTTCCGTTTGTTTGTTGTTTCTGTTTTGTTCGCGCGTTTTCATTTCAAGGTCATACGAAAATCGCTCTAACAATAGCCTGTTCCAGGCGTTCAAGTAGTAAAGCGCGCCGTTCAGATGGTTCATGGTTCGGAGCGAGTTTTACATTTTTCACCAGTCCACTAATACCTAAACGCCTGGAACAGACTACGTTTACTAAACAACTCCTGTGTAAATTCCTTAAGCGCGCTATTTCTATGAAGTATTCAGATCAAAATTCACGTTCATGCTCGTATTAACCTTAGTCTAAGGAACAATGACACCACTCAAACCTTGATTTTTTTTCATCAGAAATCAAAGCTTCTGATAAGTAAACATGCTAAGTAAATTGAGACAAATTTTGTCCAAACCTTGGATTACTCAGCCTGTTTGTACACTGGCTATTTAATTCAATTTAGTTAAATTCAATTCTTGACCTTATTTATAGAAATACGATGATTAAACAATTATATCAGTTACAGAAGAAAGACAAAAGGGATATTGAGTATACTTGAGTATGTAGAAACAAATAATAACCTATTTAACAATTAACTGACAGTACAGAGCTCTCAATTTTAATTTAGTTCAATTCGATTCCTTATTTATTTAAACTACATTGGATATTTACGCACAATCACGTTAATGAATTATAATTATTATTCTACTATGAGCTCTCAGAAGAGCTGTTATCTGTGGCATGCCTCTCTCCTGTGGCGAAAAAAAAATTATGCGAACTGAATAAATTGCTTTCGTTTTCTCTAACTGTTGATAGGTGAACTAAGGACAGTTTTACATAACTTAATAAGCATCCTGAGTAAAAAGAAATCGAGTCAGGTTTATTTATGAAACGCTGTTTGAGTAGCAATATAGACGGTCCAAAGAAAATATTACCCCCGGAGGTACTCCCTTATGTAAGCCATATAGGTATGTGCCGCCCCAAAGGGTAGGGTTTTGCGCCGTTTTCGTCTAATCGAGTATGGTTTTCGAGGGAACCACGGGAGTGTATGAACGTTTATAGTTTAAGTTTCAAATGAGTACGAAAGTAAGAGACTGATATGCGAATTTGAAATAGATTTTTAAGACATCCTTTTTTTTGTTGCGGTTCTTATCTAAGTAATAATGACATAATTTCTTAGAAACTGTCTACTGTCTTAAGATGGCGGATAGAACAATACGAACATAAACAAGCTCTCGCCCGCCCACAATACGTCTATTTTCAGGCTATGCCCTTATTGTCCCACGCCTTGTATTGGCGTGCTTAATCTGTACTTCTCGAGGTGTATCATGTAAATTTAAACGATAAAGACTGCATTTTGCCAGTGACAAACACTTCATCAGAGATTCCAACCCTTCCGCTTTGGCCTGACACCCACCGTTGACATTCTTCCTAGCCAAAGAAAGATAATGTTTTCTTTGCTTAACCAGGCTTTTTTAGCACGATTCTTTGCCGTTTTTTAGCTGTTTTTCAGTCATTTTCACCCTTTTCACCCGAGTGTAAGCCTGCGATAATTTTGTGCACGGTAATAGGGACCAATAGGCCTTAGCTTCTACTTCCTGTTAAAAACTTCACTAGTTTCCATTGACTGCGATCTCAAACTGCAGGAAATGGCATCTTAGAGGCACATATCTTACAACTTTTCCCGCCCCTTACCCCGCTAGTGGCCCCCCGTTTGGCGAACGTCAACGCGGCTATGCCGCTCCACAAACCTTCCATTTTTTAGGTTAACAGGGTTGGAATCTCTGCTTCACCAAGAGAGAATGATCATTCTCTCTTGGCTTCACTCATTTTAAAAAATAAATTTTATCACTGTCATTATAATCAAGTACAATCCAGCAAGTAATTTTACGTACCCTTAAGCTCCTCGAGCTCCCGCTGATATGCTTTTATTTTCTTTCTTTCTTTTTTTTCACCTTTTGTTTTAGTTTTCTTATGTCCTGTTGAAGATTTTTGGCTTCTCATTTTAGACTTTTGTTTTCTGCGAAGAGATGAACATTCTTGATCATTTGACTGGCTCAATAAAATGAATTCTCTAACCCATCCACGTCTTCTACGTTTAGCTACCAAAACGGGGGGTATCTTTCCCTAGTCCCAGTAAGGTGTTCTCCTAGTCCCTATCGGTGAATTCACTTCGGTGATGTATCCGAGGCGAACGGGTGGGAAACAAATTTTCGCTTGGACTACGTGACACGAAACGCTTTGGCCGCGCGAAATAATGAGGCCTAGGTACTAGGCAAGGGGTATCTGATCTGGTTTTTCCACAAGAAAAGTTTTCCTATCTTTGTCCACCAATGAAAACAAAGCAGAAAGGACTGAAAATAGTTTCAACATCGATTAATAATGGCAAGAAACAATGACGTGATCCTTGAAACAAATTCATAAACAGATGTTCCAATAGTCTTTAAAGGGTTACAGGGGGTTACAAAGGATTACAGAAACTTGTTTTCTAATTAGAACGTCCCCAGATACTTTTACAAAATCATGGAGTATTAGTATTGTAGGATCTTTTTACAGCGGTTACCACCAACACGCGCCCTCGAAGGAATTTTTCTCTCTGTTGAAATCTGAGTTTTCGTGGACGTCAATCAACTGTTTCCATGGTTTTCTCACGCCTCTGACAGAGAAGGTTCTCTCATCATCGCTGAATGAACTTACAAGAATAGTTTCGAATGACGACGGCGTTTTTAATTATTTCATTAAGATGAAGGATTACATTGTTAAAACAACGAGGTCTCTGCGAGCTGAGTGAAATAGCCGAAACACACTCTACAGTTTACGTAAAGGTTCTCAGGTTGTTTATTTATTTGATTGTATGAAAACACGGGAGCCGTGGACGACGAATTGCAAAGGATCGAGTATAAATTCAAAGAAACGAAACACCGAGAACGTTTCCTCTGAATAGAGGCTGTTTTTGAAAATGAATTTTGTAACCTGCAGATCTACTTACCATTCTTCATGTTATCGAATAGAATCCAGAACTAGCAAGAACCCAGACGGTGTATGACATTTGCAGACTGCAGACTGCAGACAGCAGACCGCAGACTGCAGACTGCATGAGGCAGCAAGACTGTAAATTGAATGAAACCAAAAATATCGTAATAAAGGTGGCATCATCATCAACATTACCTTGCTCCGAGAAGTACACGTAAGGCCTAGAAGTGAAGTTTATATTTTTCACGCAAATTACACCGACCTCATTCCTGAAGGAGTTGTTCAGCTGTTCTTCTCGTATTGAATTAGAGCAGAATAATGTCTACCGATGTCACAAACTCGCTCTCCATAACAACAGGCTAGCAATTTAGCCTGCACCACAGACGAAACTTAACTCTGGTTATATAAGTCTGTCTGTGAAACAGCGCCGGAATCCTTATTCTACGGGGGCCCCACCTGTGTACTAGGATTTGAGTATGAGCAATGATTGGCTTGTTAAAAAAAGCCATTGTCGATTTGCCTATTTAGAAATTCAAAATGCACTTCCGGTAATTCGTCGAGTACAGGTAGGATCTGTTTGGTTTAGATTATTTGGCATATCCTTAAATACTGCTAAGATGAAATACGTCATTTAAAAGGTGTTTAATGTCTGTGATCTATCCTAGTTGTTTTTGTAGACGTAACTGTAGTGAGCACGAAGTGTTCGCAATCTAAAAACTGTTTTTTACAGAAGACTACTATTTAGACAGGCATTAGTGTGCATTGCTACTTGTCATTATCAATTCACAATAATCAAAAAAGGATAAAGAATCACCGCAATTAGCGTTATGCCGGACGAGTCAATAAAGAATCGCGTCGGTGAAGAATAGCCAACAGCATCTTGGAAATGAGGCCAACGTAACTTTGCGCAAAAATATCAACCTTGTTCCCAGGCTACTTTCTCACTTTCACACGGTGTTGTATTTTTGATGGTGTCACCTTTATTAGGAAGATTTTTGGTGTCTTTTAATTTACAATCTGCAATCTGTGGTCTGCAGTCTGCAAATGTCATACACCGTATTTTCTAACGGGAACAGGACCAACTACTTTTTGTCGGTGTATATTGCTTAAAAAAAAAACGTTATCAAAATTTCCAGTTTTTTACCAAAACCATGGACTAACCCCTCTGGAATAATGCAAATTTTGTGGGTTTTTTAAAGCGATCTATTCATAGTCCTGAAAGGCTTGTTTTCTATTTAAAAAAAAACGACGAAAACGATTGTGGGTTTTGAAACCAATGTTTTCATTTTTGACCAAAACCATAGATTAAACCCTTTGGACAAATGCCAATGTTGTGGGTTTTTGAAATCAATGTTTTCATTGTCCAGACAGACTTGTTTGATATAGAAAACGTCGAAAATCGTTTTTCACGATTTATTGTCACGATCTATAACATGATGGTAGAAAGGAAGACAAGAGGTTTGAGAGGGTTAAAGGGAATTACAAGGGGTTACAGGGGGTTACAAGCGGTTACAAGGAGTTACAGTGGATTACAGAGGGTTACAAAGGATAACAGAAACTCGTTTTCTAACTAGAACCTCCCCAGTTAGTTTTCTTGGTCTATTTTTAGTAAAAATCAAAGTTGAAGAACTCTCAAATTTTTAACCAAAACGATGGACTAACCCCTTTAGAAAAATTCTAATTTTGCGTTTTTCATAAACAGTTGTTCTTTTAGTCTTTAAAGGCTTCTTTTTTATCTAGAACGTCAGCAAACACTTTTTCTCCATCTATTTTTGATAAACAAAAAACATGAAAAAATGATCAAAATGATCAAAATCATAGACTATCCGCTTTGGAAAAATGCCAATTTTGCGCTCTTTTTCAATCCATGTTTAAATTGTCTACAAAGGTTTGTTTTGTAAGCAGAATGTCACCAAATACTTTTTCTCGGTGTATTTTGTATAAAATGAAAAGTTAACAGAATCTCAATATTCTTGAGCAAAACCATGGACTAACCCTGATGGAAAAAGGCGAATTCTCTGGGTTTTTGAAACTGATCTTTTCATAGTGCAGAAAAGCCTGTTTTCTATATAAATCGTCGAAAATCCTTTTCTTTTTACTTTCACGTTTTTATTTTCACGATTAGTTACATGGGAATACTGGGGGTTACAACGGGTTTCAGGGGGTTACAGGGCGGTTACAAGAAGTGACAGGGGGTTACAAAGGATTATAGAAACGATTATAGAAGCGTTCCCAGATACTTTTACCTTGTCTATTGTTCATAAAAATCAAAGTTGAAGAAATGTGAAATTTTTGACCAAAACGATGGACTAACCCCTTTGGAAAAATTCTAATTGTGCGTTTTTCATAAACAGATGATTTCATAGACTTTAAAGGCTTCTTTTTTATCTAGAACGTCAGCAAACAATTTTTCTCAATCTATTTTTGATAAAACCAAAATTACGGACTATCCCATTTGGAAAAAAGCCAATTTTGCGTTCTTACTGAAATCCATGTTTATATTGTCTAGAAAGGCTTTTCATCTAACGAGAACGTCACCAAATACTTTTTCTTGGTGCATTTTTTAAAAAAACGAAACGTTAACAAAAGTTCACATTTTTGACCAAAACCTAAGATTAAACCCTTTGGACAAATGCCAATGTTGTGGGTTTTTGAAACCAATGTTTTCATTGTCCAGACTTATTTTCACGACCTATTACATAGGAATACAGGGGGTTACAAGGGGTGACACGGGGTTACAAGGGGTTACAAAGAATTATACAAACTTTTTTCCAACTAGAACTTTCCCAGATACTTTTTCTTGGTCTATTTTGCATAAAAATCAAAGTTGAAGAAATCTCAAATTTTTGACCAAAACGATGGACTAACCCCTTGAAAAAAATTCCAATTTTGCGTTTTTCATAAACAGTTGTTCTTATAGTCTTTAAGGGCTTTTTTTTATCTTGAACGTCAGCAAACACTATTTCTCGATCTATTTTTGATAAACACAAAAGATAAAAAAAACTTCACCTTTTTGCCCAAAATCATGGACTATCTATCCCCTTTGGAAAAAAAATTTGCGTTCTTTTTAAATCCATGTTGATATTGTCTAGAAAGGCTTGTTTTCTAACAAAAACGTCACCAAATACGTGTTCACGGTGGATTTTGCATAAAACGAAACGTTATTTTTGACCAAAACCATGGCCTAACCCCTTTGGAAAAATGCCAATTTTGTGGGTTTTTGAAACCGATGTTTTCATTGTCCAGAAAGGCTCCTTTCCTGTATAAAACGTCGACAATCGTTTTTTCCCGATTTATTTTCACAATGTATTACATGTGAATACAGGGGGTTTTAAGGGGTTACAGGGGGTTACAAGAGGTGACAGGGGGTTACAAGGGGTTATAAAGAATTATAGAAACTTTTTTCTAGCTAGAACGTTCCCAGATACTTTTTCTTGGTCTATTTTGTATAAAAATCAAACTTGAAGAAATCTCAAATTTTGGACTAAAACGATGGACTAACCCCTTTCGAAAAAGTCTAATCTTGAGTTTTTCAGAATCAGATGTTCTTATAATCTTTAAAGGCTTCTTTTGCATCTAGAACGTCAGAGAACACTTTGTCTTCATGTATTTTTGATAAAACAAAAGGTGAAAAGAGTTCAACTTTTTGCAGTGTTACAGTGGGGTTACAGTCGGTTACAAGGGGTTTCAGGCAGTTACAGGGGGGTACAAGGGGTTGCAGGGGGTTATGTGTGGTTATGGTTTGGTATGGTTACAAGGGGTCACAGGTTACAGGGGGTGTCAAGTGGTTACAGGGGTAACAGTGCATTAGAAGTGGTCACAGGGGTTACAAGGGGTTTCAGGGGGTTACAATAGGTTCCATGGGGTTACAAGAGGTTACAGGGGGTTACAAAGGGTACGCGGGTTTAAAAGAGGTACAGGGGATAACAGGGGGTCACAAGGGTTTACAGATGATTACAAGGGGTTACAGGGACTTAGAAAGGTTTACAAGAGGATGCAGAAAAACGTTGTTCTATTTACAACGTCCCCAGATACTGTTTCTTGCTCTATTTTGCAAAACAATAAAAGTTGAAGAAATTTCAAATTTTTGACCAAAACCATGGACTTATTAACCCCTTTGGAAAAATGCCTTTTTTACCCGTTTGTTTTCACAGTCCAGAAAGGCTTGTTTGCTACATTAAAAGGCTTGTTTCCTATATTATTTCATGATTTATATTCAGGATCTGGTACATGGGAATACAGGGGGTAACACGGGAATACAAGGGTTACAGGGTATTACAGGGGGTTACAATGGGTTGCCGAATAACTATGTTGTCAGATACTTTATCTTGTTTTTTTTCATAACAATAAATGTTGCAGAAATTTTAAATTCATGACGAAAATGATGGACTTCCTCCTTTGGAGAAGGGCCAATTTTGTGGTTTTCTTAAATCTATTTTTCTGTTGTCTAAAAAGGCTTATTTTCTACCAAAGACATTAGCATATACTTTTTCTCAGTTCATTTTGCGTAAAACAAAAATTTCAGAAAATCTCAAATGTTTGACCTAAACCATGGGTTAACCCCTTTGGAATTGCAGTGATTACAGGCTTAATTATAAAGCATACTAACCATGATGTAAAATAAATTTCCCAGTTCCTGCAAGTCCATCCGAAGGCTTTCTGGTGTGAGACCAGCTGTTCCAATGCATATGGAACATACTTTATTGACAGTAGGCTATATCCTGCAAAATAATCACCGACTTTACTATCCAGCAATTAATTCATACAATACTTATACACTTACAAACTTTGAACTGAATGAGACTGAAGAATAAAATGTATATGTATTTGTATTTTATGTATTTGTCACAGCCACCATTGCTCCACACCAATAGTGTAACATACTTGCTTCTTTCAGGTAGTTATGGAAGAATTGTATTTTCTTGTGGGAGGCCAATTTGCCCTATCAGCGAAAAAATTATTACAAGTACAAACTCTGCACCTTAAGGGTAGGGGATCAGCATCTATATTTTCTTCAGTCCAGTTATCTCCCTGTTTTCCCAATCCACTGAGACTAGAAACAGATCAAACCCAAGATTTCATTAATGTTAACATTAAAAAAGATCAAGCCAGTAAAAAACTTACTACCAAGTAAGCTTGGCACAGTAAAACATATCTTTATATGTTAAAAAATTATCTAGTTAATCACAGGGGGCCCACACAAACTGTTAACCGCTGACAAACCAATCTAATTTTAAGGTAAATGTACTGTATTTACCTTTTGCAGCAAAAAATGCTGAAATAAAATTGTTTGACATTTCATTGGTGTTAATACAGAACATTACATGGTTGCTTGGAGATACAAAAAAATTTCTTTTCTATTGTGTTGAAACATCTTTCAATCATTTTTTCCTCATGACTGCTAACATATATTTTTTCAATACTTTGAGAGGGATTTCCTATCTCTGCACTTCTTCAAAAATGTTTCTAATAACTGTAATGTGCACTCTCAGTAAATAAAGTTATTTATTCATTCATTCATTCAGATAATTTTTTCTCTCACAGCTGTCCTCTGTGTGATAATTTGACAATCCAATAAATCTAGACTGCAAAACTGAGTCCGCATTTTCGGTATTCAAGTACGCCGAGCAGTCCAACAAAAGGTCTGGAGTGAGGCTGAGGAGTACTCCCCGTGGGCAAGTATGGCACGCGCACTTCACACGCATAAGACACTTTACCCTACGCTTTACCGTTTTTGAGAAAAAATACCGATTGTTTTGCAGTATAAATACTGACTAAATAAATGAAGTAAATGTGGGAGAAGAATTAATTATTTGGGGCCTCCATTTTGCTGTGTTTCTCAAATGACAGTAAAGTAGAAAAACATTAAAGGCATGACTAATTATTATTTTACCGGCATAAATTCTGGCCAAGGTAAATGGCTTTAGCCAGTTCCTTCCTATCAGCAAGCATCTCGCTCTTGCTCCTCTTTTGCCCTGCCAAAGGACACCAAAACTGCTGCCGATTATTTTTTAGGCCTGAAAGTTGAAAAAAGCAAAGAATAATAATGTTGTGGATCAGTTTTATCCTTGGTTTAAATTTTCTTTGCTTTTGTTGTAAACTCATTAAGCATACATTACCATACCCTAAAACGAGGGTAAAGAAACTTTAAACAAGGGATGGAATTAAACCACAAAATATACAAACCTTAGAAAGAGTCAGGGGAAAAGAAAAAATTTTATCTAGTTTACTGAATTTAAATATGACAATTTTATACAAGGAATTCAAATCCACCAATCAGTGTATCGCGACCAAACAAACATCCCTTTGCGGGAAGGGTTGTGGTTTTGACCTGCCAACGGTCGTGATATGCTGATTGGTGGATTTGAATCGACATGCATACCTTAAACACCTTTGGTTGAGATTTTTGCACTGGTCATATGTTGAGAAAGCTGCTCTTGCAACTCCAGGATCGCTTTTCTCGCGAAATTTTGGAAGGAATGAGCTCTCATTCGGATGGGGCATGGATACATATTTAGTGGATCGGGAGCCAGTATTTTCGAGGTAAGAAATTAAATAGTTTGGCGCTAGTTCCAGCTTAAATTGGGCTGGGTCACACGCTGACGGCTGATTGCTGCCTGCCTTGTCTCCTTCTTTAGTTCTAACCGCCGAGGTCAAATATTCATCTTGCAAAATAGGGCTTAAAACAGGAAGGGACAGCGAAAAAAACATGACACAAAACTCAGTTAACATTTTCTTCAAACTTTTATTGAAAAATTTGCTTTAAATTCTGAATTTTGGAACAAATTATAGCCACCATATTGTTCATATGTATTTCTTCTATAAATAACAAAAGATCGTTGCTCAGATTTCAATCAACAACGGCCCCCACTAACAGAGGGTGGTCTGCCTGTGGTAAATGCATCTTTGTTCCGTGCCATATCTTCTTCATGTGAGCCTGCAGTACTTAACGGTGGTTTCACCCATGTGTAGTATTGCACTTTTCAATCATAAGCTTAGCCTAATTGTTACCCGTGTAAACGGTTAAAAAGAATTGGTCCGCACCACTTTTCAATGGGTCCAGACCCTGTAGTGTAAATGGAACTTATGTGCAAGTGTGCATGGGTTGCTTCAACACTTCAATAAAACATTAGTAATGCCAGATTGCCATTGCCACTTGCAACATACATGGAAACTATTCTAGCTGGACTTGTCTAGAATTGCTATAAAATAATTAATAATTTACTATTTAGCACAAAATGTATAGCACACGATATATCTA
Source organism: Porites lobata (assembly GCA_942486035.1). Classification (NCBI taxonomy): domain Eukaryota; kingdom Metazoa; phylum Cnidaria; class Anthozoa; order Scleractinia; family Poritidae; genus Porites; species Porites lobata. Next base: position 866,407 of record CALNXK010000195.1, read on the forward strand.
CTGTATATTGTAACTTATTTAACGTACAAACTAAGATTGTAGATCTCTATTTGTTCCTTTAAGAGATCCACATTGGTGCTGTCATCAAAAAACTTGGGACAAATGGCCACCACGTCCTCAAGGTTTTTGGTGGCCACTCTGCCCCTAATAAATTCTTCTGCCTAGAAACAAATGAACAGTTTATGGGATTGTGAAAGGTTTGAACCCAGGAATTCAAAAGTTGGAGGCTAGGTAATTAAGTGCTGTAGACAATCTGAGGCTTTCACTCCCTCACTTCCCCCTTTCCCCCAAAGGTAGACGGCTCAGTCACCTTAAAGTAGCCAGTTTTTAGCTGGTTACCGCTATTTAATGAGAACCCTGACAGAGTATGGTTTTCAGGGTCTTGACTCTTCCCCACTTTTTGGCATTTTTTTAAAACAGGGTGTGTTTTTAGACGGAAAGCCTTTAAAAGTGTGTGAAGGCTGTAGATGAGTAGTCTAGTCACATAATAATAGCATGAAAAATTACCTAATTCTGTATGCAACATGTAACTAATCAGGATTACAGTTGAACCTCGATTATCCGGACTTGTTTCCCCTGTTCTGTTTTTTCATGAATATTAATAAGATGTCATCTTGAAAAAGTGAAACGATTAAAAGTTCATTAATCCTTCCAAACATCTGTTTAAAACACTGTTTTAATCTGCTTTGATTTGTAAAAGCGCGAGAGGGTTGAGATGACCAATCATTCGGGTGTATTCACCTGAATTCTCATTGGCTCTATTGTTATGTTGCTAAGGGAATGTCATGCTTGATTCCACACTGGTTATGTAAACACAAGACCAATCGATCGTAAACTCAAATCAAGGCCATGTCTACACAACAAAAGCAGTCTGTTCTCTCGATAAAGGATAAGCAAACCATGATTTCACATTTGGACAAAGGCAAAAAAGGAGCAAATTTAGCAATCAAGTTTAAAATCAGCAAGCAGCAGATCTCAGATATACGCAAAAACAAAGAGAAGACCCTGAAGTTAACCAACAGCATCGAGATGAGTGAAGGATTGAAAATACATAAAATACTTACAGTTCGGACATAAATTCAAGTAGGAGCTAAGTCACAATAAAATTATGTTTTCTTTATTCCACATGTTTACATCACTGTTTCATTAATGTTCATCTTCATATTTTCGTTGGTGTTCTCAATTTTCCAGACTATATAATTCAAGTCCCAACAAGTCTATATAATCGAGGTTCAACGGTATAAATAAGGTCTCATCTGAAACATGGTCAAGTTTTAAAGGCTTTGGGAGCTCACTTCACCCAAACTTTCCTTGAGTGTTGAGCTTGCTCAAGGAGTAAGATGTCATCAGTTAAGTTTAATACCCCAGATCTCTGAGGGGGGCTTCACACCTACGTGTAGCCTATAATTACACATTTTTCAGCAACATATGAAATGGTAGCGTAGCAAATAACAGAAACATGGATATATACCAACCGGGCAGAGGGACATGGCCTACCCTTCAAAATGGGAAATGAAAGTAATTGAAAATCTCCCCCATACTTGTCCAACACTCCAACCAACTTATGCATAGCTTTGTTAAATTTCTAATTGTTTTGCCTCATTCTTCATTTTTATGCTTTTGTACAAGTACAATATTGTAATGTGAGGACAATACAATACAATGCATAAATTTGTCAGAGTACTAGCTAGACAACAATTCCCCCATCCAAGAGGGCCTCTTTTAACTGAACCCCAAATTAAGCAAACACCCTATATTATATCAAGTGAACGAATGGGTCACTTTGTTTGAAGACTTTCTTCCCATTTTTACAGCAAAACGAAGCTGTATACTGAGGTGACGTGGGTATCCACAACTTACAGGTTTCAGAGTGTAGAATTTCGGGGAAGGGCTGCCTTAAAATTACCTGATTCGATTTAAAACATTTGCTTAATAAATTCACTAATATTATCTAAATATTTCATGCTCATGAGACCACCATTTTCTATGTTATAGCCTTAAACATTTAGTTATTAAAGCGCGAGCATACCTCACAAAACCCGTATGGGATTACAAAACGACTTCTGTCAAGCCAGGTCCGCGAATTTCTTTGCCATAAATAAAGCCAAGTGTTGATGAATAAGTTGAAGATCCGATCGAGTTGATATACGAGTACCTGGAGTCTAAAAATGTCACTTTAGGTCCAATTTAACCACACTCGTGTTATGAATGCTCCGCCGCCATATTTGTTTCTTTTTTAGTGCCCAGTCTCAATCAGCGCGCGAGTTTCGCGCGCGAGCTTTCAGACGACTCGTTTCGCGTTTCCCGAGTACTCAATCGAAAACGCGATCAAACGCCATAGATTTTTTTAAAGAAAATTCAAGGTTTATGGGTAAGAATAAAGTAAATCTTATTCCTAACAAATCAGTAATAAAACCAAACTCTCGACAAACCAGAAAGTTGCATACGTGTACGAGGGCAAAATATGGTTCGCGCATGCGTTGGAAATGATCCACGATCTTAAACTTGTGGGGCATTGAGGGGAAGAGTAGGATCAATACACTAACGAGGTTACAATCAACGATAAGTAAAAGAGACAGGCTATTTTCTATTTCACTTTGAACATTTCATCCGGCTTTATACCCTGGACACCAAGGCCTCAGGAGAACGAGACTCGGGTCGCATATGATTGTTGCCTATATCTGCTTGGTTCCGGCCATCGCAGCGCAAAGGATGAACAAGCAAGCTGACGTTAGTAAAATAACCTTCGTGTCTCCTCCGAATTTGCAGAATTTGAGGAAAAAACCCTTGAACAATCTCTTTGATCATGACTCCGTCTGAATGCGAGGACTGTGAATATGATAACGATTGTGATAATCAATGTAGTGAGAGTGTTTTACACATTTAGTCTGTGTACCGACGCCCCCTCCCCTCAGAAAAAATCGATTTTTTTCTGAGGGGAGAGGAAGGTCTGTACACAGGCTATTGCAGATGTCGTGCGATAAATATCCCGTCAGATCAAACAGTTGAAAAAAAAATCTTGCGGTAAAAGGAAGGCGGAAAGTTCACAAAATAAAAAGTAGTAGAATAGAGTCTGATAAGGCCCTTTTTTGCCCCGGAATATTATTATGTTGCACTGGAAAACATCAAAGCCAATAACCCCATATTCTTGACTTGCGCAGAAATCAATAATACCAGTGACATCATAACCTTTTTTCTTGTCATTAACTTGTTCAGGAATATATTAATGTCAATGACGTCATAGCCCTTTGTCTTTATCTCATGAATAAATGTCCCTAGAATATCATTAACTTGCGCAAATGCATTTTCGCTAGTGACTCTCATAACCTTTTCTTTATCGTATGACCAGGAATTTTTGCCTTTTTCTCATGTATAAAATTCGCAGGAATCTCAGTAACTTGCACAGGAATACATTAAAGCCAACGACGTCATAGCCGTTTGCTCTTTATCGCGTTATAAAAATGCGCAGGAATCTCAAACTCGCACATAAATAGATCAACACCAATGACGTCAGTCTTTCGTCTTCATCGCATGATCAAAATTCGTAGGAACGATGACGTCATAGCCCTTTGTCTTAATTCGCAGGAATCTCACTGGCTTGCGTAGAACTACATTTACGCCTTTGACGTCATAACCTTTTAACTTAATCTCATGAATAAAATTTACAGGAATCCATTAGCTTCGCAGCAATGCATTAAGGACGATGACGTCATAGCCGTTTGCCCGAGTAAAATCTTGAACAAAATGCGAAAAATCTTACAACTTGCGCAGGAATATATAAACGCCGATGTCGGAGGGGGGGGAATCTCATAAGATACGTGATCCAATTGGTTACAAGACGCTGATAACAGGGAACATGGGCAACGAAAACGATGACGTCCGTCAAAAATGGCCAGCGGAAGTTGATATTTTCTCTCTTTCAGTGCTCTGACTCGACAAATCACTGCAACGGAAGTTATAATGAAGGCATTCTGATTCGTTGTGTGAGACAGCAGCGGTCCATCAAGCCAGACATCGAACTTCCGGTTGCTATTCATAACGTCCGTGACGTCAGCATTCTCGTTGCTTAAAGGGAACCTCCACTTCAACAAAAAGATAACTTTAAATCACAGGAAATAACTGTTACAGTCAAGTCAATCTAAAATGTTTTTAAAGAAAGCGTTTGTATCCGAAAGAAATAACTTTTAGATTCGCCTATTTTTGTTTTCAAATTTTGCGGGCGTCGCCATCTTGAATAATTGTGACGTGTTACGGTTGCCCTATTGTTATTAAACAAAAGCTCTTTGTGTCAGAACAATAGAGCAACCATAACACGTCACAATTATTCAAGATGGCGGCGCCCGCGAAATTTGAAAGTGAAAATAAGCGATTTTAAAATTCACTTTTCCTGATATAAACACTTTTTTAAGGACAAATTTCGAACAAATTTGTTTATCAACATAATTTTATTCGATTTAAACTTATTCTGTAGTAAGAGTGGAGGTTCCCTTTAAGCTCGCTTATGATTTTAAGGACGCTGATCACTTTTATGGTTTACAGGTTAATAAATAATCACCATTTTTTTAAAAAAAGTTTTATTATCACAACTTGGTCAAAAATAATACACGCCCCGGAGTATTGTTAAATCCATTCCTTACTACAACAGCTATATTTACTACTTGTCAGTGCTAAGTAAGAGCGTATTTACAGCCTACAGACCAAACTTGTTGCTACTCTAGCTTGAATAACGCATGCATAAATAAATATCAGGATATAGATTTTACTACGAAAAACTGAACGAAGTGGATTATGTACAGGTTATACGTTAATTCTGAATATCACACTTTCTTGGGTGCACGTTAATAATACATGTAACTCTTCTTTAGTCATCCAACTGGCAAAGTAGAGCCACACCACGCATGATCCAATGGGACTGTGGCTGATCAGATGGCAGGCGCATGTCCATCACGAAGTTAGTGGAGTGGCCTGTGGTAGAGAGCGTACCTCTCCTCTCGCTTGTTTTGTAAACTGGGGCGACATAGTGCGGCCGATCAACAATGTCTTCCTTCTTGCAGGGCTTGAGCCACATAACAGGCATGCTGTCATACAAAGCTTTCGGGTGCGATTCTCCAATCACTCTCTTCTCTCGATCCCATCGAGAGCCTTCCATGAACAAGCCATTAACATAGACACCGTCCTCGGGTGGAGTGTCATAATTCTTGTCGTCAAGAACCTCGAAGTCAAACGTTAGAAGATCAATAGGAATGGTGTATTTTCTGGCGTAGTTCTGCTTTGATCCCGTTAAGAAGGCCTGAGTGAAGAAAAATCCAGATACCCAGAACACGGGAGGCGCTCCATTATCATACCACTCTTGGAGAAACTTAAGGCGAGCAATCAGATCGTTGACGTAACTGCCGAGTGGTTTAAGAGAGGGATAAGACTTCTTCATCCACAGACCAGGGATTTTGCCTTTAAGGATGCCACTCGCTACCTCTTCTAGTTCAGAGGACATAACAACCAGGCCCTGTGGAACAATGAAAAGGGAACATATAAAAGGTCGGGTTAAGTGGCTAGGTGAGTCCCATTCCCAACACGCAGCAAAAACTACACCATGTGAGTGCGTATACCCTGTCGAAAAAGGAGCAAAATATATACCCGGCAGGGAGGGGTAAGAGAAAACGGTAACATGTCTCTACCGAGGGGTAAGGTATGCGACGCAAGGTAATATTCTTCCGCCAAAAATTTAAAAACGTATAACTCGGGTAGATTTCCTTAAGACACAAGTGCAGTGTGCAACATTTAACCCAATGAACGCAACATGATTTGAAATAACAGAGGTTGTCTGACGTACTACTTCCAGCGAAGAGTGCGAGAGGGTTCAGTAATACAGTCAGTTCTCTTCTAATAAATAACTCCTTAAACACTTACAGACACCTAGAGTAAGTCATTTTCTCTGACTCTCTATAAGGCGCGCAGACACTTCCCGTCGCAATGGCGTCTGCCTTAAGGAGGGTTAACTTTAAAGGAATAAAGATTCCACTCTAAGTTTAGTCTAAACTTCTAACAAGATCTCTATAAAAAAATGCTTCATTTTATCTAAAAGTTCATTTACCTTAATAGCTTTCTGTATGTTGATAAGCGAAGATCGCACGACTTCTGTGAGCCTGTTAAACCTGACCATTTCCTGCACCAGTACAGTGTTCATACTCTGCGTATATGTGGTGGGATATTTCCGCAGTGCCGCTTCCGTGTCAAAGTTCTTCGGCAGCTTGTGTAAAATGTCCTCAGCCACCCCAAAGAGTATCTCGTCGTCGGATTTTCCACCTTTGGCTGAGGCTCGAGACTGCGTCAAAAGGATGCTGTTGAACAGCTGTTGGGTTTCCTGTTGGTCCTTACTGATGTCTGCGTTGGCGTGCATTCCAAATACCTCAGGATGCGCAATGAGCGGAAGGCTGCGCGCATACTCGATGTACGATTCGTAGTCGCCTTCTTTAGGAGCAAAGTAACTGCCGCTTGGTGAAAACTTGTAGTCTTCATTGTCATTAATGTCCGCGCAGTAGAACTTATCCAGGATCGTCAACAGGGTTCGTCTGTCACGGTCATCAGTTACACGGCCTCCGTAGTTGCATTCTCCCGTGAGGTAGCTCAGAGCGGCGTATTGGACGTCCTGTAAACGCAACAAAGTGCACCACATTAAAACAGTGACGACGAAACCTGTAGAGCGTTTTCAGACCGGTTTGGGACACCAACATGGCCGCCGTTTCATTGTTTTGGGACACCAATATGGTCGCCGTAACGTCATGTGAAGACACTCTATTTACAGGCGATTCGCTCTGAGCGGACACCTCTACAAAACGGACACCTTTGTAAAACGGACACCTAGAGTTGGTCCTTGCCTTTCTTTACTCTCTATACTTGACTCTCTATAAGACGGACAATACTCTTAAACGGATACTTACTGACTGTGCGCCTAATGTCTAGCCCCTAGGAGTGAAAATCGTTTTGACATGTAGCTAGATAGCTAGTATTCTCCCCGGTAACGCTCGTTCGCAATGAAAACTTCGAGATTAAAAGAATCTGACAGTGAAACTGTTTCTCACTGCACGTCATAACTGACGTCGTAAACATCTATGAGGTCATGCATAGCGCCAAAGAAAAATGGTGGATATTTTGAGTAGTAGTTAAACCATCCCAGTAGAACACTTACATCATACTTATTCATGAACATGTGCAGCTGTCGAACACTGATACGCAGATCAGTTTCGTTGAACTCATACGGAATGTTCCAGCCCAGAGGACCAAACTGACGTCGTTCTTGGACGATGGCGTGGAAAAAGCACAAGCCAAACAACATTTTCTTGAACTCTTTCTGTAAGGGAAAAAAACATGAAAACATCTTTGACATGTATCCATGCTTTACAAGAAAGCCACAAATAAGCTCCTTCCTACGTGCTGTTTATTATGCTGTACAAGGTGGTTATAACTTTTGAGTCTGTGGATGAAATCCAGTAATGCGACTATTCAAATGAAAGGTACTGCGTAGTCTGTAGTATTGTTAACTATGCTGTACAATGGCTTCCAAAAATTCCGTCTGTGGTTATAACTTTGAAAGCCTTTCCACAATACTCCAGGGTCGGCCATGGGGTAGTGGTATACCAGTATACCCGAAAAAAATTCGCCAAAATACCCCAAATTACCCAAAATTCATGCAAATATACCCAAAATTATACCCAGGTATACTTTATACCTGAAATTCAAAGAAAGTGATATACCAAATACCCGTATTTAAGCTGCAATATACCGTATACCCGATTTAAAAAGCCCCTGTATATCGTATACCCAAAAACCCTGGCCGACCCCGATACTCTACAACTAAACGCGACACTTAAATGTGTAAGAAAAACTTGGTGCACGTTACTGACCGGTTTGTTACAAGTAGTGAAGAACTCAGGGTCCGAGATGGGGTCACTCAAATACGATCGCACGATATTGGAGCGAAGTCCCTTCGGAGGTTCGTTCGTCATCTTGACGCCATTCTGCAGCACGGACACTGGAAAGTTTGGTGACGGGTAACTTGTCAGCCACAGACGAAAGTCCGGGTGTGTCGCGTCTGGATTGAACTCCTGTAACACGAGTAAAAGAAATCGAAGAACATTTGAGTATCACTTAAGTTATTAGAGCACTGGGTTACTGAGTCAATCACAATGTCAACGACCGCATTTATACTCAACTCAGGGTGTTATGATGGAAGAACGCATTTGCGCTTAACTTCAAACGGTTAGACCTCATCTCTATTAAAACTTCAATATAACATCTTCACCCTATAACCTAGTACTTGCTGTTAAACACAATGACAAAAGCTTTTGCTTACAAAGAAATTGACTGCACGGAAGAGTGCAATATTTTTCATCACTTAAGTAAGGTTAGCGCAGTGGCATACGCTCTTGACGTAATTTTAACAATACTGCAAAGATTTCCCGAGCGCTGTCGATAACCACTAGTTCCCGGATTTTCCGAATATCTTGTAAGACTGCCGAGAAAATTACGTCATACCCCCGTGGATGATCCGAAGAAGCACACGACCAACGTTAAGACTAAATCAAAATTACTTTACCTCACAGACTTTCTCAAGTGTTGGCATCCACGAAGTTGCCAAATGGCAGTTCTGTAGTACGACCCACGTGCCATCCTTGATAGCTTTTTCTATCATGCGCATGGCAATTGGACCCTGTCCCTGACCCAGTGATAATGAGCTCAATTTTGATCCACTGAAACCCTGGGACAAAGAAGACAAGACTGTCATTCAAACCTATTCACTCCTATAGCTAATTATACAGACACTCTTTCCTGCGGAGAGGTCTCTTGGTGTCAGGGAGACTGGGGAGAGAGAAAAAAAGCGCGCGGGAGACGATGGGAAGGGAAGAAGGGAGGAAGAGCCGTCTTTTCCCTCTTCCCATCGTCCTTAGCGCGCTGAATATTTTTTATCATTGAAATAAGAATGGATATTTGCTCAACAATCGGGGACGACGAAGATAAAAAATTTGAGCTGTGATTTTACAATTTCGATCCAGTTCCATCGTAAAAAGAGATCTAGATTAGAGACCCCTCCACGTCTTTTTTATTTCAACTTTGATATGTATATGTATTAGTTCAGGAAAATCATTAAAGCTGCCACTTTTTCCCAGTGAAATCCTGAAGTGTTTAAGAAATGCAGCCCCGCAAATTGAGATATTTCAAGGACGTGGAGGAATGAGAAGAAAGTCTAGAACAACAATAGTAAAACTGTTCCGCACCAACCTGATCATCAGCGAACTTGAGCAGAGCGGCTGTAGGATCGGATCCAGGCGACAGTACAAAGATCAGAGGTGCACAACAGTTGGAATCAGCGAAAGCTTTGCCCAGATCAAACGGAGGCGGCTCAATAAACTGCTTACCAAGCTTGACAGTAACAAAGTCTTGTACTGCGGGCGTGATCTGAAAGGTAAACATAAAACTAATTTGGTATTTGCAAAAGACAACTCAAAATTACTAAAGAAATCCTTGGCATGACATTTGAAGGAAGGCCTAGCATTCAGATAAAGGAGTGCAGCGCGAAGTCAGCCCCCTACCCCACCCCTTCGCTGTTTTACGCCCTAATATCTCTTCGCGCCGACCGCAGAATCCGAACGCCGTGAAAGGGATATTTTCGGTCCTATGATGTTTAACAGAGGAGATGTTTGATCGTAATAAATATTTTATATACCAATTACACGAGGAAAAGTACGAAGACGCAAAGCTTTCCTTCCAGACTCAAGACTGTCTCTGGCTCTATGAAAATAAGGAAGGCGGCTCGAGAAAAGTTGTAAGAAACAACGTGGGCGCTGGAAAGAAACCCTTCTCTCTTCCCGCCATTTTACGCTCGCTCGCTCCCTAGCTTTTCTCGCTCTTCTGCACTAACCAAGAGCTACGCACATACTCGCTAGACTCAAAAAAGGGTATTCTTTCCAAATGCAACAGACGAAGAAGTTTCTGAGACCGCAGTTTCCGTCCATACACACTTGTCGAGTAAACATAACGTTCCAACAATGAAGGGTGTACTAGTTACAAACCTTGTCTGGACGAAGGCAGCGCAGAATCACCATTTTCTGAAACTGGCCAAGTTTCTCGTTCCAGTCTCCTGGTAAAGGCTCGTTCTGAGGTTCCTACAGAAACGTACAAAAGCAACATTTGTAGTTAAAGAGTATAGACTGTAAAACTTTAAGGAAGTTTATTTTCCTTCTTGATTCTGTTATTAGTTTGTAAGAGTACGATTAAATTCATATATATCAATAACTACTTACATTACTATCGTAAATCTTCTTCCATCCTTCCAAATGCTTTGGAAACTTTTGTCGGAATCCCTTAAACCTGCGAGGCACAAAACACGTGCAGAAAGGAGTGAGTGAGTACAGAAACAAACAAGTGAAGGAGGGTCTAAGTTACTGTGGGTGCTTTTAGCTAATTGTCGATGTGATGTGTTGAGAAAACGGAAAAAAGAAACCCGAAAACAGAACGCAGAAAGTAGAAAGCGGAAATCAGAGAGTGGAAGACGAAAATTGGATATAGAAAACAGATATCAGGTAACACAAAACAGTAGATAGAAACCAGTGATCAGAAAAGAAAACAAAACAAAACAATGGAGATTTTTTACAACAATAAGTAATTTTGGCTGGCCTGGGGCTGTTAGTCTCCTTAGACGCCGCTCGGACCGGAGTCACGCGATGCTCACCCGCGTGGGGGCGAAGGAGCATTGCGTGACGTCGGCCCGGGCGGCTGCGATCGAGACTAAGGAACTGCAGTTGTAAAGGGAAATGAAGAGTGCAACTTACGGAGATAAGTCATCCAGCCTGCATAGCTCGTCCCAGGACCTCGACGGTAGCCACGAAGAAGGGTTGGAATGTGGGTTGTCCAGGCCCACTCCGCCAGTCAGAAGGAAACGCCATTCATTATCACAGACTTCTCCTTTGCTTTTCAGAAGATTGACGCACAACAGGAATGAAAACAGCAGCTGAAAAAAAGGTAATTTGATAACAAATTAGACCCTTTAAAAGTATTTTTCATTTTGAATACGGATCCATCGACACTGCTAGAGGGAGCGCCTCTGAAACCTGCCAAGTTTGAAAGTGTTTTGACAGAAACGAGCAAAAATAAAGCTCTACAATGTCGCGACATTGAACAGACGTTGTATGATGGGGGCGGAGTTGCGAACACCAAAACTGCATCACAAAAACTTCTGCAATATTTCACGACTTTGCGACTTTGATAGTTTTCAACATATCCTTCTCGAATAAGGGGTAATTAAATATATTATCCCAGAAACTTACCTTGTCTTTTTCAAACAGCGAGCGGCACACGTTACAATACAGTGAGTAGGTAAAGTGATCCGTCAGATTCGTCAACCTATAAACGCAATCCACATTACATTATACCAATTAAGTCCACTATTACAGCAATATAAGTCTACTATTACACCTATATAGGTTAACTATTGCATCAACATAAGACCACTAATACACCAATATAAGACCACCATTGTTCAATCAGTCAGAACACTAGAAGATCTAATCCCGAGAACGCGAGTTGGAATCTGGCGAAGAAAAAATTTTTTTTCCCACGAAAATGGAAACCTTACTTTACTTTGGGCTACAATTTGCAAGGATTGAAAAGGTGTTCCCTTCCAAGCTCTTAAAGAATACAATCAACAAAAGCAAAAATGATACCTCGATACACACTAAAGGTAGAGATAAGTCTACAATTTTTTGCCCCACAGTTAACGTAAATTTATCAATAAGCTACCGGAAGAATCAATCCCACACTTGAAACACTCAGTCACAGTTATATAGCAAGGTTACTTAGGTTTCAAAGATGAAAAATCAGCTTTAAGGAGGGAAATGACAAGAAGTAGGTAGGGCCTAACGAAGATGCTTGAACTATCTCAGTTTGGGGCACATCAGATATACAAAATCTTCTAAATCTTTCTGCTGTGCGTTTTTGAATTTTTACTGAAGGTTCCTCAAACCACTAATGCTCGATATGACAATAAGGAGATTATTATTTCTCGTGCCATCAATCTTTTGGGACCCGGGGGGAGCACTCAAGGGAAGTTTGGGTAGAGGTCTACCCTGACCCTGTTTACGCAAAATAGTGAAATTGTATACCCACCCTGTTAAGCGGCAAATACCCACCTAAAGCAAAACAGGGAGTCCCCCCCTCCCCGGGATCGGAAACCATCCTTCCCCTTTCAGAATCTTACCGTTGCTCTAAGACTTCGGATTTCTCGGAATTGTCGATGGACAGAATGAAAAGATTGATGAACCAGGTGAGAGAGTACTGATACATGGGTTCAATATTGGCCAGGTCAGCAATGGAGAAGAACAACACGGCTGAATGGGTGGCGATGGGTGTGTAACCCATACGGGTGGTGTCTATCTTCTGCTCTGTCTCATCAGCTATGGCCTAAATCAAAAAGGAAAATAGCTCAAATAAAACCACTATTAACTGTTTAACTGCGTGACGACACTAAAAACGGCTGTGTGGCAGACTAGGACACAAGCAGGCGTTCCCTATTTATGAACCGTTCTCTCTCCTTATTACAGAAGACACATCGAAAGGAATTCGGTTGGGCCACTTCCGAGTTCCGAAAAATCTCACTTGTAAAACGGAAGAGTGCAAACCCCGAAAACTTTCAGACATTATGGCTTTTAAAGCGGAGGCTTTGAGCAACTTGGAACTGTGGGGACACTGATTTAGGATGATGGTAGTTTTTTGTCATATGAACACGGCGTGTATAGCCTAAACCAGTAGTAAAGAGAACACTATGCATAAAAGCAACAACTGTGGCTCTTAATCTAACCACAGACAACCAAAAGGCACATTAAGCAAGAGAGGTACAAGAGTGAAGACCAACCTGCTTCTCCGATATTTCGTTCGCCAGCACCTTGGACGAGGACAACACGTTGATTGCAGTCTCATCTTCAAGGATGTTCCCCTCAGAAGAGGACAGGACTTCCAAAATCTTATCCTCAATCTCTTTCAGTTGTCTAGATAGGAGTAAAACAGGAAACAGTTGTTATCTAATCAGTAGCCCTAGCAGCAGAAGTAACGCCCAAGCAGATGCGAAAGCAAGGACGGGGAATCTGTAAAAGAACAGTACACAGCATAGTCACAGAGGCGGGTCAAGGATTTTTCTTAGTAGGAGGTGTATCACTAAGGAATGGCGTATCTGACTGGTGACGTGAACAAAGTTTAAAAGCGAATACAATGGAGAAGGCTTTTGACTAGGCAATAACATAATGTGAACAGCTGAGAATACTTATCGTACATATCTGCACATTTTGTAGGATACCAGTTGTATTAGAAAGCCGCTGATCATCTCAGTGGGGGAGGGGGTACGCACCCCCTGCACCCTCCCCCTAGATCCCCCCCGAGTCAACAGTACCTTTTATTCTCAGCGCTCTGAATAATCAGTGCATTCTTCTCTTCCTCAAGCTCAGGTCTCTCTCGTGCCACAACAATTCCGAGTAGTTGATCCTCGAGTCCCTCGGGCGTGATCATAAAATTCAGCAGAGTCACCTGTAGTTAAAAGGCGATACATAAAATTATTACACTAAGCATTATCGGAACTTGATGGGCAAAAATAAAGTCGAAAGGGAAATATAAAATATGTGTCAAAGCTGAGTGGTACTTGAGACATACGAACCTTCACGGATGTCTCTGGTAGGTAGTGTGGATTTCTCAGTTTTGTTGTTATGTAGAACCTAAAACATCAACAACAATCGAGTTAACAGAGTAGAGTACAGAGAAGGGCGGGGTTCTTTCAACGGATTCAGAACTGCCGAGCGTAAAACAGAGAGAGATCTGGGTACGAGTTTAGTTTAAGGGTGACAAAGCGAAACGACAATAATCGCAACAGGTTCAGAAGATAACATGAACTAATCACATTAAAGGAGCCAGTACCAAACGAGGTAAACATCTGTGGGAAAGCTTAATATGATGGTTTCAGCTTTGTCTTTTGATTGGTTAAGAAAATCACGCAGCTTTGTCACCCAATCACAAGGCGCGCAACGCGAATGCAAAATCACCTACTCTGGACGCACAAATGGCAGTCGATTTAGACAACAGATAGTTTGCGGTAAGTAACCCTTGTTTAGAGAGATCTAAAAGCGAGTGGGGGGCGATGGGAAAAAAGACAATGCTTAGACGCATCTTCATATTGTCAGAGCTAGACAAAAGTGATAGCCAGAGAGGATCCGCAAGAGAGGATCTCGTGGTTTGTTGGAATACTGACCTGAAATCTTTCGAGTATTCAATGACGCTGTCTCCAAGTTTGATACAGATGCTGCCGCCCTGTTTGAAGGTCTGTTTCAAAAGCAACGGCTCCAGCAGTGGGTCCAACTCTTCACCAACGTTTTCAAGTAAAACCTGATGAATGAATGATGAATGATGATGTAGTCTGAGGAAACAGCCAATATTTTGAGACGTACTGGTTTCCTTGTCTGAGGACCAAGCACGGAAATTCCATACTGATGACGTGTTACTACACAGACCTTGGCTGTACTTCCGATTGGTTGAAAATTTGCTTCAGCCAATCAGAATACCCAGATCTGGGTAGTGAAACGTCAACAGTATGGAATTTCTGCGCGCGTTCCTCAGGCTTCACCGCTGGGAAATCATTGGTGAGCTCGCAAAACTTGATGATGTCGGCTGTTTTCTCAAACTATGATCAACGTTTTTTTCTCTAAATGAATTATCCGTTATTCGAATAGGCTTAACTTCGAAGAATCAAGACTGAAAAGTCGCTCATATTCCTGAGCAAAGGCGGAGAGAAACAAATGAGCATTTCGAGAAACCTTAAAAACAGAGAGGAAACAATCCTTCGTGTAAAAACTGAACCAGTCTTGCTTATTCATCTAATTACATTCTAGTACTTATGCTGTAGGTTTTCATGACGCAAAAGGTTAAAATAAAACAAGGCCTTACGAAAAACAACAGGTAAACGCGTAAAAGTAAACATTCACAACACAAGAAAAAGACAGGCATTCAGCGACTTAAATAAACAATTGAGCTGTTGTCAAAATAACTTACCGGAGTTCCAAACTGAATGCAGTTTTCCAGTGTCCTGACGTAATCAGCGTCCGTCATTTTAATCACGTGTAAATTGTTCTTCTTTTCCATGTTTTTCACCCACTTGTTGGCCTGTCCTTGTGGATCAATCATCAATGGCCAACGGTTGGCATTGCTGTAAACAAAAAGTAAATATTAGAGGCTTTTAAACTCAAAAATCAACAGTAAAAACACGCGGAGAGTGTTTCATCGCGACTTCGAAACACTGAAAAGTAAGTGAAGATGATGTTTTCTGCTTTCTTTTTCCTGTCTGTGTTCATAATTTGAGAAAATTATTCCACAATAGGCCTTTTTCAAAAATACCATATATACTCAAAATTTTTCATAAGTATTGTCTTTAATTTCTCTTGGAGAGATTGTAAGCCACAAGAGAAATTAAAATCAATGCTAATGCAAATTTTGGAGGGAAAACAAAGAGTATTATAGTATTTTTGAAAAAAAGGTCTATTACCCTGCTTTACCTGCCCCCCTCACAACGGGAGGCAAAACGTCCCGTTGGGGAGAGGGAAGCCGTAAAATATTTCAGACTAAGGGATATCCTACATGAATGGCTGAGGCGAGGAAGAATGTATGAAATGAATAATGAGCACCGCTAATTACCTGATGATGATACCATTCTCGATAGAAAAACTGTCGGTTGGTAGACCAGCTATGTTCCAGTCCCTTATCTTCACAGGGTCTCCCAAAGTCCCGGTCACCGAGAAGTCATTTGAACAGGGGATGTTGGTGTCGCGGCAAGCTTCCACCCATTCTGCAGTTTGTTGCTGGCAAGAAAAAACGAGAGAAATCATTCTGTGATCAACAGCTACACAGAATTGGAAGATGATGGTGTTGAAGGAGACGCACGCCAGCCTTTATAAAAATCCTTTGCCTCTTAATAAAGCTTTTTGAGTTACCGATGGAACGACAGTTAAAGATGGTAACGGGGGTGGAGAGAGCATAATCCTTGGAGCAGACAGGAATACCTAAACCTTTTCTCAATACACCATAATACTGACTCTCGTCGATTTAAAATCAGCCACAAAAATAGATTAAAAAGAAAAAATGGAGCAAAACTTATGGCGCGATTTAAGAAGTCAAGATGGCGTGTATTAGCAAGAGGCGACTGTTCTTACCCGCAACCCACTCGAACGTTGTCAACAAATTAAAGGGGGAAAGAGCCTGAGAAAACAGCCACGACGCCATCACTGGTTTCCTCGCGAAATGAGGCTGAGGAAAGAGCGCGAAAAACTCCATACTAATGACGTGTTACTTCCCAGATCTGGGTTAAGTACTTCTGATTGGCTGAAATAATTTCCTTCGCGGCACGACCAATCAGACGTTCCACCAAAAATCTAGAATTTCTGGCGTTCGTTCCTCAGATGTCACTTCGCGGGGAACCGGTAATCTCTCACACAGCCGTTTTTGTCTCTTGACACAACGTTCGTAGACAAAAACGGCTGCCGGGGAGACCAGGAAACCAGTGACGGCTACGTGGAATATCAGCTGTTTTCCCAAGGCTAAAAAGAAAAAAACTTTGTGAGATTTACCTGTCTAAAGGCAGCTGTGAAAGCTCCTAAGTACGCCACCACTCCCGACGATACTAACACATCTCCAATGAGATTTGTAAACTTGATACCAAGCTGCTTGGCCACTTCAGTCCATCTGAAAAAAAGTAGGTGGTACAGACAAACACGTCACTATATAAAAATACATTCACCTTCCCATAAAATACCGTATCTCACCTTAAAGGGTATGTGGAGCGTCGTCGGGAATATTCTACGGGGAATTACGTCGACTCCCTACAGGAACCTCAAGTTCGTTTTCTACAGGTACCATTGAAGACTGTAGTAAAGTACTCTAGCACACTTTCGAGTGAGCTACGCGCGTTAAAAAACCGATGAAGGCGAAATGATTAAGTATTGAGCACTTCACCTCTATCTTTCTCGAGTGTGTTACAAACCAGTTTAATGACCAGCCCCCAGTTGGTTAGCCTGTGTACAGACCCCTCTTCTCCGATTTCTCCTGAGGGGAAGTTGGTGGAGGAAGGTCTTTACACAGGCTACCAGTTGGTTTGCTAGCTCAATTAGTTAGAGCACTGCACCGATATCGCAAGAGGCCAATGTTCAAATCTCTGCACGCTTGATTTTTTCCAAATTTTCTATCCGGAATTGCATAAGTTGGGTCTCTCACAACGATGATCTTCTTTGCATTTATTTTGGTATTTTACTGTTTGGTAAAAAATGAAACTGACCTTGTTTTCTCGCCACCAAGTCCACCAATGAGTTTCTCTGCGCGCTCAAGTTTCTTCGTACAAAGGTCAACCTACAAAAAAAAACAGAAAAATGTTAAAAAAGACTAAGAACAATAAATTACAAAAAATATCATTTACTTGATCCTACCTGTTTTTCTAAATCTGCCTTCTTCTTTACGTTAGCTTCGTATTTCTCCTGTAGTCGAGCCAGTTTGTCCTGAACCTCTTGAAGAGCGGATCGCTTCTTGTTGAGGCTCTACCAAGAAACAAGAACATAAACAGTAAACACTTGTTTTCCAAGTTTTCCATTTGTTAACTAGCCTCCCACGCAGAAGTTCTTAGGGGTTCGTCACACGTTCCTGCCCCACTAACTTGCTATCTGTGTACCAGCTCGCGACGTATTAAACCAAACCCAAACTTTTGTACTGACAGATTTTGCAAAGGCAACATGACATAACAAGAAAATGACTGCACACATGATGATTTCAAAGTTTGTCACGCGCTCTAACGTCCTAGAGATAAACATGTAGCCTGCGTGGCAGGTATTAAAGGGAAATTCCGGCGCGCGAGAGCGAGAGAGTCACGCGAGGAGGGGGAAAAGGGAACGTCTGCAAAGACGCTTTTGTTTACTTTTCGTTCCCTTTATCCCTTTTAGCCTTAAAGATGGGACACCATTCAAAACGCGCGCGTTCCATATCTCCTATGCTATTATGGGGAAATCTGCGCAATAACAGGTCAGAAAGAGAATGAAAACCCGAGAGCAAGAGTAAAAAACGCTCACCTCCATAGCAACAGCTAACTCCGCTTCAGCTTCCTTCAGAGCTGCTTTCTTCGGAGCCACAACTCGTGCCACCCTGAAAACGACAAAGAATATTGGACTCAGTTAAGAGGATCTGTTAGCGCTCATAGAGAAAACAGAACCGCAATACGCACTAGTCCCTGTGAGATGGAACACTGGCTTCCGCTACTTCTGGGATTGTTTGGGTACCGAATCACAATCATTCGCGGCGTATGAGTGTCGCCACTAAAACCAAAGCAGAAAGGCAGTGACCAGTCCCGCCAGTTGTGTAGTTAGTTCTAAACACATGCTGACATTCTGATCACAGTTAGTGGGATTGAACTTGTTCAAAAGGTGGACGCTATCGACTGGATAAATCACCATCCAATGGATACAGGAATTAGTTTTCCTGATAGCGTTTGAACAACCAGGCCGCAGTCTGCTTCACAGCCGTTCTTTGTGTCGTCACACAACGCTTCCCCCCACCCCTCCTCCTCCTCTTCTCTCTTGTGGGAAGGAGTGTTGCGTGACGACACAAAAGACAGCAGTGAAGTAGACTAACCAGGCCCCGATAAATCGCTTAACTAGTAGGGTGGGGAGTACTACAGGCGCATCGAGACACCCAAGGCTGAAGACTGTACCTACTTATCCAGTGCATACGAGTAAGTTTCTTGCCAATAGCGTTATCCAACAGATAGCCACATACCTATCTAATTAACTAGGACCTTGGCGCACTTTATTTGAGTTTCAATGTATTTAGCACAAAATTACTAATTGGGGACACTATAGTATACTAACGTCTCCTACTGGAGACGGAACCGCCATTTTACGTGGTTATCCGAGCCACGTGAAGGTCTAGCCGCATGAAAGGTAAAGGCAGTAACTTCAATTCTCAGTTATTTTAAGACCTCTAGTATTAGTCCGGTCTCGGGAATTGAACCCGCAACCTTCCGCTCTGCAGTCAAGCGCTCAACCGACTGGGCTTATCCTGCCGCGGTAATCAAAACGCGCAATAAAACATGCACTAACCCTTTAAAGACATTCTTATGCCAGACTTACTTGTCATAAGACTCCATCGCTACGACCCACTTGCACAATCCCTCTGCAGCAGTGGATGCAGTCTTGATCTTTTCAGGATCAAACTCGGCATTTGAAGTGTACTTTTGTCGAATGGTTTTGATAATTGCAGGAGGGATGTTATCTTTGTCGTAGTTTTGCAGGGACTTTAGGAAGTTCATGTCACCCAACAGACGTTTTGAAGGCCCCCAAAAGTCTTCAATCTTTTTTCCTGTGGAAGAATCCAAGTCAATTATTAGACGCGTAAGAGTTTATGGCTATTCCATAGGATTTCGTCTAAAGCAATGAGACCGAATATTCTCCCAACTGAACCCTTCCAATTCCTAGTGCACGTACCGCAAATCCTCGGTTAAGCTAGACAGCAAAACAGTCCGTATTTTTGCGTATTCAATGACGAGCGAACATTCAAACAAAAGGTCTGGAACGAGGCTGAAAACGGGGAGAGAAACTGGGGAGAGAAGCCCTATGGGAGTGTGAGGCTCGCGCGCGTGAGACTGTTCCGCTAAGCTAAACCGATTTTAAGAAAAAAACAACAACTGTTTTGCAGTCTAATTAAATAAGCCCCCTCTCTATTAAGCCCCCCGCCTAATACGTACTTGCAATATATATGCCTTCAGGGGCTTAATATAGAATTTACGGTACTGAATTTCTCGAGCCTTACCTGACCCAGAGGGATCAGGGATTCTCTCTGCCTTGATTCCTTTCAAGATACAAATAGCTTCCATAACAAGTTTAACGCCAGCGGGAGGCGACTTCATAGTCTTCATTACAGTGATATCCTATAAAAGAACAAGCAAATGGGGGTTAAAGCATTGCATTCCGACGTTTTCTGATTGGCTGACAATCACCACGCCTCTTACTTATCCAATCAGAGTTGACACTGAAAACAGTCCTCGCTTGCATGCACAAGTTTTTCGGCGGTTAGCGCCCGCCCTAAGTACTTTTTTAGAACAAGCAGTTGACGGAAAGCATTACAGTCTTACGTTTTGTGATTGGCTAAAAAGTGTCACGCCACTTTCTTATCCAATCAAAATTGAAACTGAAAACAATCGTCACTTGCATGCACAAGTTTTCCCGCGCTTGGAGCCCACTTCATACACAAGGTTCGAATTTTGATTGGCTCTGGACGGACAGCCCACGTTGTGATTGGACAACAACAAACTTCGCTCTATTGAAATGATGTTGGTTACGCACCGCAGGTGTGAGCGTGTTGAGAGCAGCTAAAGCAGCCTCTAAGATGGGAATAGCTTCACCAAGATCTTTGTCACATTCATCTTTAATAGCCTGAGCAGCTGCTGCCTGCTTGTTGGCAACCGCCTCGTCTGCCTTCACCACCTAACAAACAAGAACAAAATCAACTCAACAAATCAATCACCCATAAAGTAAAACCATATTCGGCGTATACCTCTCGCGAACCCTTTAAGCCCCTGTATCCACATACAAATTCTCCATACATTTCCTTTAAGAATTAGTTGAGAGAATTTGTCTAAAGATCAAAGCATTTTCCGTTAGGTACTATTTCATTAATTGTTATAACGTTTTTCCCTTCAGTATGTATTGGTATTGTTCGGAAAAAATTGCTGTTGGTCACTCTTGGAACTTAAAGAGTTCAGAGGAGGAGCATTTGGGACCAGTGGGAGGTACACACAACAGAGACTTATCCCAGTTCTGCAGCAAGCAGCACCTTCGACTTTCAAATCGATTGATTAAGGAGAGGTAGCAATCAGGGTATGTAGCAGCTGCTCGCAAGAGATGTCACCAATGGTGCGTTTCCCTGACCCCAAACAATACTAAAACAATTGGAAGAATGACATGTCATTGTTTTCTCGCGACCAATTAGAAGAGACCTTTCGAGCACCTCCTACACTACTCCGGCAATTTTCCTTACCTTTTCTTTTTTGGCGACTTCCACTGAATCTTTTTCAATAACAACCATGATCTCATCCACCTCCTTCCCTGCTTGAATAAGCTGTGGTTGCAGAGCTTCCAGTTCACCCTGCATAGCTGATACCTGACAATAAATGACAGCTATGACTGTTAGAGCGGTGAAACCAAAAGAAAGCTAAGACTGTTAAGATCTCGATATCTGTCATACATTTTATCTAAATTTGTTACTGCAAGTAACAACATGTGCAACGAAAGAGACTGGTACTCGAGTTTATGACCTCGAAACTCGATTTTCTGGGGATTAAATCGATATGAATTTCATTACCAATCAATGCAATGAAGTTTGTTACCTGTGACTGAGCAGATGCCAGCTTGTCCAAACCAGTCTCATATCGTTTCTTTGCTTTCAGAACTTCACTGTAAAATAAAACAAAACATTAGCAACTCTTCTAACACCAAAGAGCAATTATAATATTGTCGTATAACTAAACTATGCAAGCAGCCATTCAAATGAACAAATCACAATTCCAAGTGAAAACATGAAGCTGGCATTGAGAGGGGGAAAGGCACGTGAAAAAGTCGTGGTTGTTTTTCGCATTAAGTCTGATTGATTAAGAAAGTGGCGCGATATTTTTTTGACCAATCACAAATCGCAAAAAATCCCTAACAATCCAAAAAGTACTATCGACACTTCTCTGAAAGCGAATCAAAATTCTGCTCTTAGTCTTACAAGAAATCTAAACCAAAGGAAACACTTAATAACAGTTGTGCTTACACTTGTTTCATGTTGAGAAGGTTCTTGAAAGTTGATATGAGTTCCAAATACGAAGTTGGTGTCACGTAGTTGTGCCTCTTGAGCTCGTCCAGGAATGATTTCGACAAGTTTCTTGTTCCAGTGTGGAAGGTCTTGCACATCTGAACACAGCCCTTCTTTACTTGCGGCTCCATTTCTAGCTCCTCCAAAAATCGCTGAGCTACAACTTGAAGGGCATCGTCTGGCCAAGACTGAAAAATAAAAACCAAGGTGGTTTAAAGCGCTTTTCGCGTTCGTCAGAACGCATTCTAATCTGGTGTTCCTGTGGCATTAAAGAGGAAATTTTCGAGCTATCACGGGCGACTACCGATTAGCCGCCCCTATCAATTTTATCAGGGGCATCTCGGCCGGAAAACTGGACTCCTTTCGACTCGATTTCTTTTCAGTTGGTGACGAACGCGGATCCGTAATCAATGAATAACTCTAGTGATAACGAACATATCAAGTTTCAACATACTTGCACATTGATCGAAACCCATAAGGGAAAACTACAACGGTGGACAAAAGTCTTGGGACACTTTTACATTTCTGTGGCGTTTTCAAATTCGCAGAAGCCCAACCCCTGCCCTCACCCCACAAACAAAGTTGGAAGGGTGTATCCAGAATTTTTCCCGAGATTCAACTTTGTGTAGGGTAGGGGAAGGGAGAACTGCAAGACAATTACGAAAATGATGCACTCTTTTGTGAAAGCACCCAGAAAGTATAAATTATTATGAATACAGCATTATTGTCCCAAGGACTTTTCTCCAGGATTGTAGAGCGTATAACACGAATCAAGGAAAATATTCCACTAACTACAATTAACCCTTGTAACATGATTACCTGAAACCAGTCGATGGTACAGCAGTTTACCAGTGAAGGGAACTTTCTGAGTCTGTTACGGAAAGCGTCACCAATGGGGCTCATGGCCAACACGATATGAAGCTGGTCACGGACTCGTTCAACAAAGTAGTTAAACAGTGCAACAGGAGAACCGTCTGTCTGCTTGGACTTGTCGCGTTGCCTTAAAGAATCAAATAATTAGGTAGTTATTTTGACTCTTTCTATATTATTGCCATATTATCCAGGTGTCCGTATTAAGGGGGATATTTTTAGAGAAATTATATGTCATTTTCCAGTGTCGGGACAAACGTAACTGTCCGTTATATACGGGTATTCATATTGAGCAAGAGTCAGTAGTGCGGGGTTCCACTGTAAAGTTTATCAAGGTAAACAAGGTAGTTATAATTTTTGAGTCCGAGGATGATTTGCTATAATTTGACCATTCAAAGAAAGCTACCAAGCAGTACTTTGCTGAGGTACTGTTCATTACACCGTACAAGGAATTGTAAATTTGGAGCCTGTGATCAGAAATTTTAAAGTAGGATCATTCAGTTCTTTATTATGGTGCTTTAAAACTGTTTGCACATAATGTTTCTCTCCTCGATGCCTCAGCTAAATGATGATTACAACAAATAAGCACTTGTACCTGTCGAGGACTCTCATCTTTTCACAAATCTCTTGTTTTTCATCCAGAGGGAACAGGTTAGGCACCTCGCCAGCATTCAACAAGTTGTTAACATCTTCCAAGAAAGACTCCTCTTTTATCTAAAACGGTAACAAAAGTATGAAAAGTCAGTGAAGACAGAGACGTCTTTTAATCCCAGACTGGAATAGCCCTGTATCAGGGAAACACATTAGCTGGTGTTGTGTATGGTTCTGACGGAGAAAAGCTGCAAAAAAAACAAACAAAAACAAAACAAAACAAAACAAAAACAGCTAGCGGAAGTGTTAGAGCTTGTTCAGAACGTTTTCACCTTGTTAACGAGTTGAACTAAGCCTAGCACAGGGCTGGGCGTTGAGGCTACCGAGCTAACAACTATACAATTTTGGAGCTTTGTGAAGAGGTTTCATGGCTTACTTTGCTGGAACCTACTGCTGATAATCTCACTGCCTTGTACGCGCAACAAAAAGATAAGAAAGCGCTGTCTACCGTGGCGATCTGGCCTCAACTCAGCGGACATATCAGCAGCTGGAATTAATTCGCATCCAGCTTAAAACAGCTGTTTTTGAATAAAGGTTGAATTCGCATCCAGCTTATTTTACGAGTTGGCAAGGTCTCGTTTCACGTCGCCAGGTCTTTGCTTGAACAGGCTGATAGTTTTGTGAGATATTCTCACCTGTGTGTCGGTAAATAGGAACACTCCGTTCGTTTCCCCTTCTGCTGTCTTTCTCAGGATTGCCTTCAAATCTTCACGCCACTCGGTTGAGGTGTATCCTTTGCCAATTTCAACCTGAAGAACACATTAAGTTGCAAGAAGATGTTAGAGGAACATATACAGCGGAAATTAAATTTGATTAAGGCGGATTTTCATTTGTATGTGCTGGCTTTAATTCGGAAATGCCACGGTTACTTGTTGGTGCAAAATGCGAAAAAGAAAAATTCCCGCCCTTTCTTAACCAATTAGGAGTGAGTTTGCTTCCACAAGTTTTCCCACGCTTGACGCTGACGACATGCTTAACCGTTCAATTCTGATTGGTTTAACTGTTGTCGGTGAGTGATTAAACCAGTCAGACCATGTTTAGTTTGCTTCACGGTGATTTCCTGCGCCTCGCAACGTCAACACCTTTTCTTTCAGTTCTGATTGGTTCAGCTGTGTCTGAATACATTATGATTGGTCAGAGTGATAACATTACCTGGAACAAGTCATAGTCTGCCATATGCGCAGCTAGCCTGGTCAGACTCTGTCTTCCACTGCCACCAACGCCCACCAGGAGACAATGACCACGAGGTTGCTTGATCACACGGGAGATTCGAGAGACATGCTCAATAGCAAACCTAAAATTAGACGTAAGGTATGATAACGGCAAGGTTACTTGATCACTTGAAACAATTCCTGACAGCGACAGAAGCCCCTAGGGAAAGGGTTGGCTCAAAAAATTAATGGCGATAGAGGCTCCTATTGATGGGCTCCAGACACCTATCGACATTCCAATACTAGCTATAGGCATGATTGTCACACGAACCTAATTTACTGGCCTGAGCTCTCATTGGTCTCCTATAGCTCAGTCGCAGAGAACCTAGACTAGTAAACAGTGGGTCACAGGTGTGGTTCGTGTTGGGAAAACTTGGACTATTTTTCTGATTCGCACTGACCGAGAAACATCAATACTCCATCTTGCAAGTTGTGTGCTCAGTACCCTGGAAGCAAGGCAGGAGCTGACCTAGTTAGTTCCAGTTTTCCTGCTTTTCATGTCGGCAAATCGTGTTATCCTCATGCCAACACTCCCGTGAACATCAACATTTATATATGAAAAAAGGAAGTTTTGTAACAAAACAAGGATACCTTCAGTCTCGCTTTTATTCAAAGGCCAGGTTACTGAATACAAAACTGCAGAACGGCCTATTCCTTAAGCTGTTAATGTTTACCTAAACAAGACCAAATTCATAGGCTTCTTGCTCATGTTATTGAACTCATCCAAGTAAGTCTCCACAACACTGCGCAGTTTATCCAAGTCCTTGACTTCAACATAAGGCTTAGGATCAGCTTTGGGATCCGTGAAATCACAGTAAATCAAGCTTCGTAAGTCATCTTCCTCTACTCGGCCATCTTGGTTGGAGTCCAGTCGTTCAAACAACTTGTCAAACTCCACACCCAGGTGAGGTTTACTCATTTCATGTAGGAAGTTAAACAGCCATTGTCTGTCACTGTCATCCACCAACCGATCATAGTATACACGGTAAACCTTAAACAAAAACTTCCGGTTAGAAATTCATTTCCGGCAATCCTTCTTCCCTAACCAAAATATGCAGGGGCCAAATCCCGTAATCAACTTCCGGTTGGTACTTGTCCAAGAATCGGCGACAAATTCGTAATCAAAGTACTTTCGGTGGTAACACGACAAAACGACTAACTCAACCCCCTTCCCCCACCCCCTCACCCCGATCAAAGATGCTGCCCACAGGCCACTTGACCAGCGGTACAGGCAAGCATCTTTGTTGATTTTCGTTTGACATTACGTCTTGCAACATACCAAACTTAAGCGTATCAACTAAATTTGAAGACAACTACGGCTAAGAGGACTTCCCAAGAGGATTTCTTCCTTAAACCAATTTTCTCCTTTCCGCTTCCTGATAAAGACGACGTCAAATCCTACCCAAAATTTATGGAGGTGCAGTTTGGCATTACTTTTTATTATGAGCTATGAGGGTTTTTTTTATCCCCCTAGGATTTCCCCTTTTCTCTGCATGGAACTCAAATGACACAGGTTCCGAGTCAATTAATCGTTAAATCACTCTTGTTGTTTTGTTACTATGTATTATTTAACGTTCAATTCTGATTGGTTTAACTGTTGTCGGTGACTGTTGGCTTTTGACTAGAGTCATTAATCCAGTGAGACCATGTTTAGTTTACTTCACGGTCTTTCCTGCGTTTTTCAAGATTCACAAGTTCCTGAGTCATGATCGTTAAACCACTCTCGCCATTTTATTACTATGTATCATTTAGGATTGAAGATAGCATACCTCATGGCACCAGAGTCGCTTGAGGTTATCTGGATCTTCAATAATGTCAGGGGTGGAGAGGAGAGTACCTTGGATCACACGAGCAAAGTCTCTCAAGTTGAACAAATAATGCGACTTAGCTGGGGTCGGCAGCAGGTTTGCCATGGCGTTCTTGTACACTTCCAAAGTACTGCTAACCAGCAATTCGCCGACGGCAAGATATTCTTTGGCAAAACCCCTGAAACAACAGAGATTAACAGCACTTCGTAAAAAAACACACAGAGTCGCCGGTAACTCTACACCGGTGTTATCCACGGGTAAATAAAAAGTTAAAGACAATTCAGTTTTTCCTGAATTAGAGTGCAGCTCTTGCCTTAGAACCAATTCCAATTTTCAAACGAACGGCTCCCTTATCTTTAAACGCTCGACAACTCAGGATAAATACCAAGGGGAAGGACAAACTAGTATAAATCACAGAGAAGTTTATCGCAGAAAATGCTCACTGAGAGCTTACCCCTGGGATAACGGAATAATGGAGTTTAGCCCCGGGAGAGGTAGGAAAGATACCCATCCCCACGTGTATGGTAGAACGTACCTTGTGGTCATATGCCATTCCATGATCCGACCGAATATCTTGATCATGGTGCTGTCATCAAACGTGGTGATGCTGATGGTGTTAAAATGACGCAGGAAGCGAGGTGTGACGGGATTACGTCCACCCCCAGGTGGGCCCATAGCACCAACCATCTGAATGTCAACCAGGTGAATTGGAGAGGTGTCCTTTAAATCATACCTGCAAAATCACCGGGAATTTTGTATTCACGATCGTGATGCGATAATAGCGATCACGGCGTCATGAAAAAGCTCTTTTGCGACGATCACATCGTGTTCGCGACCGCCGCATGACCTGATGGCGATCGCGATGCGATTATAGCGATTGCAATGTGGTGATAGCGACCGCGATGTGATAATAGCGATAACAATTTAATGAGAGTGATGACGATGAGATAGTTGAAATATAACGCTTGGTACATCGTGATAGTGATGTGATGCCATCATATCTATCACGTTGTGAAGATCGTAATCGCGATGTAAGCTATAGCGGGCTAGCTTAAGAAAAAAAAGCTTACCAATTCCAGTGATCCATCCACTGACGGAGCAGTTCTATTGGAGGCTGGGCACCATACACTTCGCGAGCTGGCATGTTCAGATCATCAACAAACACAACCTGCAATCACAGGAGAAACAAATCACTCAGGGGACCTCATGCGACCACGATAGAGAAGGGAACAAAGTCTTGAGTGTACGAGCCCATCTTAAGTCTCTACAATTCACACTTGGAGTAACCAAGTTGCTGAGAAATCTATGCACTTCAAACCCTTGCGTCTCTGGATTAACGCTAGGGTGCGATCATGTCATCTTTCTATCGTTATAAGTCTCTTACGGACAGGAGTTATTTTTCACCTTCACTTCTCAAAATTGATTAAAAAAAGGCGCCTTATCGCCGGACAGATAAAACGGTAGCCGATGGTGTTACCATTTGAATGAAGTCTCTTCGGCAGTAATTTCAAATGGTAACGTTTTATTATCATTGATGATTTTTGTCTACAGACACACACCGTTTTCTTGCCCAAAGGAGGACCGAACACTCCTTTGCGTCTCTTGTCCAGTTTGGACATGATGATGTCTTGTGTCTGTTTAGCCGTGGTCTGCGCTGAGAAATTGATCAGCAGTGGCTTGTAAGTGTCAGACAGCTTCTTCAAAAGGAAGTTCTGTAGGAGAATAAAACACGGAGTTAGAAAATGAAGTAATAACTACTGTTATCGGCAACTTTCATCCTCTGAAACTGGCTGTTTTCTTGAGAAAGAGCAATGGAGGGGAGCGCAAGCAGCGACGAACTGGCAGCGAGGAGAATGAGGCGCTCGCTTACGCTCCGCCTGGCTTAAGGTTTATTTAAAGGCGCAACATAACAACACAACTAATTCACCTTAATTACCAATAACTCCTGTAAGACAAAATTACCTACTCATAATATGTTAGTGTTACAGGGATAATTGATAATGCCTATAGCATACTTACAGTAATGTAAACAGATTTTCCTGTTCCCGTAGGCCCAACAAACAGACACGCCTTCTGGTGGGAGACCAGCTGTTCCAGCAGGAATGTATACCGCACTGTATCAACAGTCGGCACTATGATCTCGTTGAAAGCCATCTCCTGCAAAAATAAAATCACAATTCTATTCAGCAAATTATTCCATTAAATATATTAGTAAAAGGAGAAAGGTCCTCGAGAAAAGAAGACGATTTCAATTTGTGGCCCAAAATAGCTGAGAACTGTGACATGGACGGAGCCGAACACTAATATGATCTAACTCTCGTTCACATTCGATTGGCGATTTCGCGTAGTCTCGCGCGACTCGTTTGTTCTCGCGGGAGGCTACTTCACACCACCCGCGAGCTTCGATTGCTCTACTGTCCCTGAAAGTATTCGAGGTCAGGCTGTTCCAGTAGTGTACCGGATCGGATAGGACGTAGATATACCAAATACTAAATTCCGAACTCACCTTAGGAATAGGGGGAGCATCTTTGATCTCTTCAGTCCACAGCTCCCACTTACCCATCCCCTGAAAACGAAAACAAAAACCCATGATTTCCATTTACACTTTGGGATATTCAAAATCATAAGACAAACACACGGGAAAAGAACATTGCTCCTAGATTTAACAACTATATAGACCAGTATGTACAGTGTACAAGCTTATTGATCAAGCGCTTTTAAGACTGAGATTAAGTTGATGTCGCAGTGTGAGCACGTCTTTGATTTCCTCTAATTGTCCGTATTTAAGTAAAAAAGAAAAATTAAGTTTTGTTGTCTTGATGAAGGCCATGTACATTCGATTGTCGGTGTATAGATGACACTGTGTACCTCTTTGATGAAGCGATAGTCATACACCATTCCCTTGCTCGGGAAGGGACACAGGAAAGGGCGTGGTGGGGGATCCACTATCTCCATTATGTGGTACTTGCTCTTGCTTTCAAGCGACAAGGGACCCTGAACAAAACAAGAAAAGCAATAACTCATTACACACCCTCCACAGTATATAGGAATTACAGTCGAAACTCCGCTAAGAGATACCTCCAATGAACAGACATTTAGCCAATGGACAGCTCTCATAGCAGACACTAAGTCATAGACACTGGTCATCTCACATAAGCAGACACTGAGTGATGGCTAATGAACACTTCCTGTAAGCTCACTCTTACTCATAATCCTAGTGACATACCAACAGTTGTAACCTGCCTTAGGTAGACAACACCCTTTCTGGTTCCAAGAATGTGTTCGTATGGGAGGTTCTACTCTATAATGTACAGTCCTTTATTAACTTTCAAATAAAACGGTGCAACTTGACCTCTTTCAAGAAAGGGCAGGTTTAATTTTAGCATCAGTAAAGTGCTATGTGCATTACCTACGTGGGTGTGTCAAAATCTTATTACCTCCACAATCTCACGTAGCACTTTGTCAAAGTCCTTTCTTCCTTTAAAATCAATGGATGCACCAAGCGACCACACACAAGAGAACAAGAAGATGCACTACAATAGGAAAAAACGAAAGCAAAAAGCTTAATTCAATGGACCCCAAGAGGTTATTCTATAGATAAAAAGGATTCCCAGATTTAAAAATGAAAAAAAAAATCAATCATCCACGGACTCAAACATTACAACGTAATAAACAATAAACAGTTCATTTGGATGATCACACATTACGATTAGACTCTAAAGACAGAAAAGTTAGAACATTATCCAGCGTTATAAACAGTACCATAGAAAAGTACTTCCTAGTAGCTTTTATTAGGATCACATAAACAGAGTCAATGACTTTGGCAATTGCCACCCAGGCTACAAAAACGATACAAATAATCTTAGTAAGAGTCATACCTCTAGCCATGCGGCTACTTCTCTTTCATTGAGCTCTTTAAACTTCTGTTCATCATGGAACTCATCCATCATGGTGTCCATAAGGTTCATGTGTGATTTCACCATGTTAGCGTCGGTTGTGGGAGAGAGTTCCTGGACAAAACAACGAAAATAATGACCTAATGTGGCTAACGCCTTACCAGATAATCTCCCCAGCTTTCCAAGGTACATGCAATAAGCATGTTACCTGTACTAAAGGACTGGACACCCCCATGGGTAATTTACCCTCACATCACTGTAATTGGATTTAAAGGACTTAACTGACGAGTTTCCCTTTACCTTGAACCCTCCCTTGCGGATGAACTGCAGCAGTGCTTCTTCCATTCTATCAAACAGATCCTTGATGAGTTCACGGTTCTCTTCGTTAAGCGTCTTAGGAAGAGTATTGAGCCATGAGACAAGCAATGGCTTCCATCCGAGCATGTGGGGCTCCATGTAAATCATACCACAGCGACTCACCTACAATGGTCAATATGCCAAGCATCAATCTCTAAAAATAACATCAGAGGCTCATATACAAGTTTGACGATGATATGATGCTAATCTCTTATACGTTTTGGCTTCGTTAGGTCTCCTCGCCTCGCTTATGCTCAATTTTGATGCAAAATGTTGGGCAGGGGACAAGTGAACTGGTTCTCCTGTGGTTGCATAGCCTTCGCTGCTCCTTTTGCTAAAAGGCCTGCTATTGCGATTTATTTTTTTGTATTGTGGTGGATGGTGTTATTGGCATCTAAAGCATTTTCTGAACTTTCTAGGATTTCCAAAGTTAACCAGGTTTCCACTGAGAACAAGAATCGTACTTACAGTGGCGGGGGACGCAACCTCCAAGTCCAAGGGCTCAAAGATCAAGTTTGTAGTTGGCGCAAGCTGAATGATTTCACCACTGTTCAAACAAAGCTGAAAAAACAATACTACACTATTTAGATATGCTGAAGCGGGAAGGGATCCTGAAGCAAGAATACTGTCCTGAATCTGACATTCAGCGAGTGACATTTACTTCGTGTACCAGACAAAGATGAACAGAAAACAAAGAGGTCTTTTGTTTCACGTCATCTGTGTCGGGTACACGAAGTTTGATAAAAAAAACTCCAGGGACCGTAAGGTTTAACCCTTTAAGCCCTAAGAGTAATCAGCGTGAAATTTCTGCCTGTAATTATATCAATGCTTTGTAAAACAGAGTGGTCATGAGAATTACGGACATGATCACACAAGATGAATTTGCTTGATATTTTATCAACTTCTCCCCACTACTTCTGTAGGAAATGAATAGGAGCAACAAACGAGAATTCAAATCTTGATCTAAGGCTTTAAAGGTTTAAGTGAACATATTTACCTTCTTGTTGTCATCAAGGACAGTGTTCATGTTTTCAATCCACACCGCATCAACGGGTCCATCAAAAATGAGCCATTTTCGGTCGGGAGTCTGTGTTGGTAAACAAAAGTGCATTTTCATTAACGTTTTGGGGCTGCACAGTTCTTAAACTTATTAATTTCTCAAGACAAAAAAACAAATGAAGTCCCTTTTGTAAAAAAACGTGTTGAAATCAAATACTATGCGAGCTATTGCATTGAATATTCGAAATACTGATAAATTGAGAAGCTCTATCAAACATGAGAACGAGTGTTTGATCTGATTTCCAAAAACAGTTAAAGAGACTGGCTCGCTCCCCAGCGTCTTATCATATCAAACTCGTTCTCATGTATTATGTTAGAAACATTATTGATATGTAGCACGAACCAAACTTCACCGGAGGTTTGACAACGCAAACGTTTCTTAAAAGTTCTGAATATATCGAGTTCTTTAGAACGTTTGGAACTAATTAGCTAGACGTTTGGAAAGTCTAGCATACCATGGGCCCCAGTAACATTGAGTCTTAATTTGGCATTGTTTTGTGTTAGTACGTCTGTCCTTAAAATTCCCTTACGCGAATACAACCCAGAGAAAATGAACCGAATTTGTCCGTATTGCACAATACTTACAGTTGATGTAGCAAACGCCCTATAGTTGACAGCTAACACTCCATCCGACCATTCATGAGACACAGGATCAAACTGTCCATACAGCTGCCCCATTGTAATGGCCTTTGGATTCAAGACCACTGTCTGTACTTTGTTCTCTTCCATCAGACCTTTCTCTGATACGTCACTAAGTGCACGTGCCAGCACACGATATGCGCATGTCTTGCCGCCAAACGGCTCGCCGACAATCATGAAGCCGTGACGTACGATCATCATTTCATAGATCTGCCATTGTAATACAAATAACAATATATAAATTAGAAAAAGCTTTCACCCTTTAGTGTTTTTATCACCCTCAAGTAAGGATATCAACTAATACTAAAAATCAAACACTGAACAACGAACAAGCCTAACTGTCTAAAGGCACACCAGTTGGCTTTTTACGAGAAAGATAAAGTTGCTTATCTTTACTGACGGACGTTCAGCATCAAAGCCTTGAATATATGTAATCTGTAGCCATGCGTGTCTCATTATGCGATTCCAGCTACTAGCACGTAAAACACGATTGTGAATAAGAGACTTGTTGTGAATTTATAGTATGGCTGACGGGGGACTCTAGGTCGGCCAAAACAAACCCAGCAAATTGTTAGTATGAGATATTGACTGGAGCGATTGACAGAGAGATTTAGAATCACGTAACAACAATAACAGTAAATGGAGTTAAGAACTGACCTGAATTATCTTGGAGAGGAACTGTTCAGTCATCTGTAGGTTCATTGCCTTGCAGTTTTCTTCAACAGCATTTGTCAAAATCGTATAATCAGGCTTAGGTAGCTTGACACCAGGGAACAAGTCTGAAGTGATTCCCTACATCACAAAAAACGCGCAACGTAAATATCTTTCATTAAATAAGCGAGCCCAAGATCGCAGTGATTAGATAAAGCTTAAGGTGACCTACTCAGCCTAGCGATGATGATGATGATGATGATAATGATGACGACGATGGTGATAATGATGTTTATAATAATGATGGTGGTGATGAAGATGATGATGAAGATGATGATGATGATGATGATGGTAATATTGATAATGATATTGATAATGATAATGATGATGATGATGTTGATGATGACGATAGTGACGATGGTGATATTGATATTGACAATGATAATGATGATGCTGATGAAGGGACAATGGTGATGATGATGATTATGATTATGATGGTAATGTCGGTGATGAAAGGGATGATGATGATGATGATGATGATGATGATGATGATGATGATGTTGATGATGATGATGATGATGATGATGATGTTGATGATGTTGATGATGATGATGATGATGATGATGTTGATGATGATGATGATGATGATGATGATGATGATGATGATGATGATGATGATGATGATGATGATAATAATAAAGTAAGGTGATGATGATGATGATGAATCATCGAACTACCATAAGCGCTTCCTTCAAGATATATAACTACAATCTAAACCTGCAAAGCATATTAAAATTCAGTTACGTTTCCGCACCACACCACATGAAGAAAATATGTAAATTTATGGTCAACATACTTCAAACAAAGGCAAGTCATGAGCCAAGAACTTGGGAAGATTCACATCGTTGATAGAACGTAGCATCAGAATGTCTTCATTTTGATCAGGATATTTTAACTGCAAAAGAATAACACACAAAAACAAGTGAGAGAAAAAAGACAACATATCACATCCTTTCAGCAGAAATTAAGAGCTTATGACAGTACTAATTTTGTCAATTAGATAACTAAAAAGAGTGCCAGAGGCTCAGTCTGGTCACACTCAAAAGTTAGAGAATAAATGATAATTTAAAATTAGTAAAGCGCAATTAAATATGATCTAATCCGCCCACCTTCATGCATAGTTAATGCACGCATACTTAATTCACGCATAATTAATGCGCTTTGTTTGCTTTTATCGTGGGGAAAAGAGAGGTGTGTGTAATGGTTATGTTACCTTTAGGTTTCCAGCCGCGGTGAGTACAGATTTGACAGCCCTCATTCCGTAGTCATAGTGATGCTGAGATGACAGCTGCTCTGAGCACAAAGTGTACGTGGTGACAATCTTTACAGCTAGAGGACGGGCCTGGTGTAAAAAAAAAAAAAAAATTAAAAGAGCTCAACAATGCGATGGAAATGTAAGAGTTAACAATATTCACAGCTAGGCAAAGGAGGTGATTAAGGACGAACAGCATGCTGCCGCGAAAACTATTGAGTCAAGCTGATCAAATGGTTATGTCTAGAGAAGTAAAAGGACATAGCTTTTTTGAACAGTTGAACTAGGGGAAACAGTTTTATGACCCTGTTTTTGTTTTGCTAATGTACAGCGGCCTTAGACGAGAACGTAAGCATTGTAAAAGCTTGTGATTGGTCAATAATTCTCACACCATTGTTTTGACCAATCAGAACCTAACTAGGAACTTTCTTTACTTGTTCACGTGCTTTTTCCCGCGCTTGACACCGGCTGCATGTATTTTCTTTAAGCTGTGATTGGTTCGTTATAGTAACTACATTTGTCGTAATTGGTCAAAGGAATCAGTTCGCATACTCCACGGGATTAGTTTTGACTTACGTTAACAAAGCCGTATGAGTACAGAGATATTTCAGCGATCAATGCATAATCAGGAACCATCATAGCCACAGTTCTGAACAACGCCTGCGAACAATAAGAAAAAAGAAAGTCAAGATGACGTATAGATAAACGGTGCAAGAAGTATAAAACACAGCAGGAGGATAGATAAATAGAAAGGAAAAAAACTTACAGATAGACAAGTACACTTAGTATGTTATTAGCCACTTTGAGGTTGCACAAGAGACCGGGTCACATTTTCAACATGGCGGCAAATTCATCCCCAAAACAATCCCACAATGCACCTTGACTACCATCTCGATCCGGTCTCCCGTGCAACCTCAAAATGGCGAAAACGCGTACCTTGAGATTGTCAGGCAACTCGGACCTGCCTGCATATCCAGGGTTCATGGTGATGAAAGTAGCACATGTCGGGTCTAACTTCAGTTCTGTTCCTTCAAACAAAAGGGTGTCTGATCCGGAATTTATACCTGAAGCAATACCAACAACTGATAAGCTCCTACTGGTATTATTGTTTTAGTGACATTTACACGTTACACAAGAAACATGGTCAAAATTTGTCCCTGAAAACAGTGATGTGCAGCAATTCAAAACAACTGTAACTGAGTCTGAGCCAAACCCGGCTTTGCCTTATGAAAGATAAACGCATCAAGAAGCGCAAGTTTGATAAATGTCAACGATCAGTAAAAAAGATGGGAGGAAGACCTTTCGTAAAAGGCGTAAAAGGGTCCAAGAGCCTTGCTCGCCGAAACTTTCAACCAGGGAAAAATGTTAGCCGGGAGATCCCCTCATTTCCTCGAATTTTGTTCCCCTAAACAGTTGTACAAGAGGTAATAGGGACCTTAAGCAAAGACGTTTTTGAGCGAGGCACGTCAACCGGAAGTGAGGCCTTCTCCCTTTTTATATGCCTTGACGCTAACAAACTTGTATTGCTGAGTTTCTTTTCTCTTTTAAAGACGATTTACCCGAGAGTTTCAACCAAACCGCTCCCCAATGATGCACAACGTCCACTTCCGGTTGACGTCCGTCGCTCAAAAACGCTGTTGCTTAAGCTCCCTAATGGGTGAGTACATACCCATTTGAATGGTTAAGATCTGCTGTGCTACCACTGATAACACTTCCAAATCGATGCGG
>CALNXK010000195.1:907500-964538 GCA_942486035.1 Porites lobata
GGTGAATCGGCTGTATTCACAGACCTTACTCTTGTACCGATTGAGCAATTCACCATTCACTCACTTCATAGACCACAATGCACCTTGTTTATCTCCAAAACCTATGTATAACTATTGTCTTTGATTTCTCTTGGGGCGACTACAATACCTGGAGGATTTGGAAACAATGGTTACGCTTTTTTTTTTTTGGGGGGGGTACGAGGTGCATTATGGGCTACGTGAAAATAATGAATACCAATCACATATCATGGTTGTATCAAAACTACAGGAATGCGTATCAGTTCTTAACATTATTTAGATCAAGGCAAGGTATGTAAGAGAGAAACAAATTACATTTTTCATCTGCCTTAATTGTTTGCTTCGTACTGGACAATCTGATATTGATTCTAGTAAAATTGACCTTTAGTTTTGCGGAACTTTGACCCTAAGGGTCGCAAGAGATGGCCTTTCGGTGAAGAATACAATATAATTTCTTTTATATTAAATAGAAAAAGGATCAAGTATGCATAATTACGAACCGTTTTGGATCTTTCGTTTCAGAGAGAATTTCCAAGAGCTCATCATTGGACAAAAAGAAGAAGCGAGGAAAGTACAGTCTCTTCTTCTCCAAGTACTCATTCAGTCCCTGTAAAAGAATTAACGAAATTATTAGGAACAAAACAAAAAATAAAAGTCCCTACAAACACATCAACTGACAGTAAATGTACCTTTAGGATGAGTTCAAGCAGCTCGTTGGACTTCTTCAAGCGCTCCAACATCTTTTCAATGGCTACAACAGTGAGGACATGACGGTCCTATAGAGAGAATGTCACAAACGAAATGTTACACAAGCGGATTTATGATTTCGATGTTGAGGAAAAAATGACAACAAAAATGATAAAATACTAACGGTTCAAATGACGACCATGCATGAGGATTTTGACAGAATGATAGCAATGCTGTTTTCGACAACGATGATGATGTTATTGACAATGACGATGATGATGATGATGATGATGATGATGATGATGATGATGATGATGATGATGATGATGATGATGATGATGATGATGATGATGATGATGATGATGATGATGATTGTATAATTATGATAGAACCTAATCAAGTGGATGAAGCAAATTGATGCTACACTCACCAGAACTGCCACCTTCATTATCTCTCTCCAGTTCTTGTCAACAGTACTAAAACGTCTGAAAATACGAGAAAACAACAATTTACCTTCCTTCTTTAAGAAATCTGTGGAAAATAACAGATACTGAACTTTCCTCCAGGACATAACAGGGAACTAAGGAGTAAAAATGGGTACTGACCTTCCCTCCTCAGGCATCTGAGCCATGATATCAGGGGAGCTGAAGATTGGCTCTAAATACAACCATGTGGCCTGCACTTTTAGCCATTCATCAATGATTTCTTGTGTCAGCATCAATTTACTTTCCCATTCCCTAGAATAGTATAAAACGATTGAGGTTTAGCAGTGTAATTAGTACATGATATCTTCCGCAATAAAGACGTTTTTTGAAAAGTCTCAAAGTTGGTAAAACTGAATTAACTCTAAAAATCTACAGATGGCATTCCTCTGAGAACAATATTATGCCACTATTTGCGACATCTTTAAGCAAGCTGACGATAAGTCAGTAATGTGCGCTGGCATCTACTCATCCTTGCCCCGGAGGACGAGTTAGAGAGAAACATGCGAACGGGGTTGTTGCGCAGGACACTTGGATTGACACATTACAAAAACCATCACCAGAAATATTTCTAGAATGTTATTCCGTCACGCCGAATGAGCCAATCAAGCATAAGATACTAGAACGGTATTACTGAGGTGTTTGCTCGACGTGATAGTTGGTCAAAATATGAACAAGACTCCCTATTCACAATCTTCTTAGTTTCTTAGTTTGACAGTATCTAGAGCTGTTCATCATTACTTGATTTCAGTCTCGAATGGCTTGATGAATGGTGATCCCCTCATTGTCTGTGTTTTGACGATCTGATCATCCAACAAGGTCTGGATATCATCGATCGAGGACAAGATATGAGTACCAGTCTCACGGTAAGGGATCATGACGAACTCAATCTGAAATCAGAGAACAGTGAAACGAGTTAAGAAATCAATCGAAGGCAGCTTACCAGTAAAGACGTCACTTAGTTTATCATGCGAAAGCATCCGGTTTTTTCGGCTCTAGTTTCTAGTTTCACCCGCCAAGAAAAACAAACGACGACCGGAAATACGTCTGCGGTTCGCAGGCTAGACGTTGTTCGGATATCTTGTTGGCCTGCGTAGCAGGCGCTTGGAAGTAGTGGGCACAAGAAAAAAACGGGCGCGCGAGAAGGAGACACGCGAGGGGAGAGGGAGCTCCTCACCCCTCGTGTGTCTCCCTCGCGCGCACCCGTTCTCTCTTTCGCCCACTACTTCCAAGCGCCTGCCTTGTATCCGTTAGAGTTTTGTAACAAGCGATAAAGGTTCAATAAAGGAGGCAACAGTATCCCAAAGTTTAAAATAGTTATCCACCAAATGAATCAGTATCCAGTTTATCACTACATACCTCATCCCACTCGCGAACCATCTTCTCCATGGCTTTCTCAAGAGAGAACTCTTTACTAGCCGCCTCACTGATGGTCTCAAACTGGGACAGGTATGGCTCGAGGTTCATCTCCACCATTTTAGCAAGGTTAGTGTCTTCATCAGGTTTAAGAGGGTACCCCAGAATCTCAGACATCTGCTCCCAGTGACGGTCGCGAAGGCCTGGGTTGAACAGCACCTGAACCAAGGGGAGGTGCTCTTTAAACTCATCCACCTTGGCTTTCATCTGTAACCATAACAAACATAATTAACAAATTATTTACAATTATCATAGCAATTTTTTGTACGTAAAAAATAATTATTCCTGACCGGCAGTTTGTAACTAATTAATTGATTTCTTTAGTAGTTTTTCGACCTTTCTTTTTTTTTTTTTCACGTTAAGCGTTTTAACGAGTTGCGACTCCTGTGTACCTCGTGGTAAAATAAACTTTCTCTCTAAGTCTATGTCTATGTCTATGACCAAATCAGTACAAAAAATTATGCTATACAATTTGAGAAGCATGAGCTCTCTCTCTCTCTCTCTCTCCTTCAAACTGATTACAGTCCAGTGACAGATCCAGACCTTCACATAAGGGGGTGGTGGAGCGGTCATCCAGACCCTGAGATAGGGGGTGGGGACAGGCCTCAAAAAAATTTTTTTCGGCTCTTCGGGCCTCATTTTGGTCTAAAAATAAGGGGGGGCCCGCCCCCCCGTGTTCCTCCCCTAGATCCTGCAATCAAACCTCCACTAACGGCCACGTTTCCACAACAGCCACTTTTTTGGCGGACAGTCCGTACATTGACTCTTGTTTAAACCTCTCTACAATGGCCACTTTCTTCTGTCCCCAAAGTGGCCGTTGAAGAGGGTTCAACTGTACAAGGAGTAAAGTATCTTACTTACCCTAGCTGCAATCTTCTGTGCATTTGGTACTTCAGTAAACTGTTTCTCCAGCTTATAAAGAGCACGCCAGAAGTTTCCAGTCTCGCCATCAACTTTATCTGGGTCCATTGTTCCCCAAGGTCCCTCCATCCACTCCCTAAAAACAGAACACAATTTAAGCGATGACCAGAATCTACGTTCTCCTAGCAACATCGTTACCTATCAAACTCAATAGTCATGAGAATATAGGAAATGATCATCAAGCTGATTGCTTTACAAATAATTCTTCTCTTGGTGTTTTTAGTAGGAAACTACTATATGAAAGAAGGAGTTAAACTTTTCCACCTACTTGTATTTGGTTTGGAATTCCACAGTTGTTTCATAAAGTTTCAAGTAAGGATTCAAGGTGTTGATCAGTTGTTGACGCTGAGGATACGACGTCACATCCCATTCAAAAGCTTCTTCTTCTTGGTTAAAGGCAAGAATCTAAAAAAGACCAGCACGTGATGAATAAAGCAATTAAATAATGGCCTGCGCAGGCTAGAACAGAATTGTATTTTCTATGTTGCAGTTACTTAAAGATTTAAGGTCACGAATGAGCGAGTAAAATCAATCAAACCTTGTCTGCTGCTGACTCTAGCCTCTGGTTCAGAGCTTGCGCTTTCTTAAGGTACCGCTGGATCTCCTGCATGTCTCCAAATGATTGGAACTCTTCAAGCTGCTTAGAGTAACTTTCCAACTCTTCCACAAACCGCTCACGCCGCATCTAGGTGAAGAAAAGACTTTTAAAAGGGTGACCATATCTTGTAATGTTGTGCCACTCATTTTAACAGTTCCAGTGTTGCTGAAGGCGGAGAAGAATGATCAGGCTTAAATTACACAGACACTTTATTACTGGCAACTCCCTCGTAATGGACACCTCCGTAAAACGGACACCTAGAGTTGGTCCCTGCCTTCCTTTACTCTTTTTATTTGACTCTCTCTAAGACGAACATCTCTATTAGGATACTTTCCACTTGACAGAAGTGGCTAGCCGGACCACTGCCAGACCAGTCATTTTGACAATGAAACCGGCTTTTCCAAGTGTTTCTGCTAAAAAAAAAAACTATCTCCTCTCTGCACACTAGTCCTAATTAGGATTTGACTGATCTGGTTTGATAGTTTTGATTAATAGTGAAATTGTCACTATGACAGGACTTGGGTCTGGCCAGTGAGTTCTGACAAATGAAAAGCGCCCTTATTAGTGCCAGCCTCATAGGTGTCTGTCTTAAAGAGAGTTGACTGCAAAAAGATTAAAGAAAACAAAATAATTGTAGTCAATTCAAAGTACCTTAAGGCTGTTCTCATACTGAACACGGTTTGCATTGATGATCTTTTTGTGTTCTTCGAAAACCTCGGGCATACGAAAGTGCCACTGGAACACGCTGTTATTAAGTCTCATGTCTGCTGGTGAGAAAGATGCATAATCCACCTACAGGAAAAATAAAAAACACGCATTTCATTACAACACAGCCACATGAAATCCTTGAAAAATTTGAGCCCATTTTGACTACTATTTTACATGAACACCATAATAATTATATTGAATTACCAAATGGCAATTTTGCTTACCAAAAAGACAAGTCTGTTCTTGGTGTCAACAAGTCTTTTCTCAAGGTCAAAGATAGTTTCATTCTCAACCTGCTCAATGTAGTTCTAAAAATAAAATAAAATACATAGACATTATTGATATGTAACAATAAGCAGCCTGAAGGAGATTTATTAAAGGGAACCTCCACTCTTACTACAGAATAAGTTTAAATCGAATAAAATTATGTTGATAAACAAATTTGTTCGAAATTTGTTCTTAAAAAAAGTGTTTATATCAAGAAAAGTGAATTTTAAAATCGCTTATTTTCACTTTCAAATTTCCCGGGCGCCGCCATCTTGAATAATTGTGACGTGTAATGGTTGCTCTATTGTTCTGACACAAAGAGCTTTTGTTTAATAACAATAGGGCAACCGTAACACTTCGCAATTATTCAAGATGGCGACGCCCACAAAATTTGAAAACAAAAATAGGCGAATCTAAAAGTTATTTCTTTCGGATACAAACGCTTTCTTTAAAAATATTTTAGATTGACTTGACTGTAACAGTTATTTCCTGTGATTTAAAGTTATGTTTTTGTTGAAGTGGAGGTTCCCTTTAAGTGGATCGCATTATCACCTTTTGAATAATTGGGGCTGGACAAGCAAGTTATTAGAGAGCTTTAGATTCGAGGACGACATTTAATTTTAAGTTTTCTCGCCCGTTCTCCCTCTAAAATAGACACCCCGGAAAGCTTCATTGTACTTTTCTGACCACAAAAGTTAGTACGTTCAGTTCCGTTGAAGGAGACAAAGCCCTCTAGATCTCCCAATCGCTATATGACCAAATTTCTAACATCTGATAACTTGTTTTTGCTACTACAACATTCTCACTAAAATTCATAGTAGAATGGTGACAGCTATCACATTTTGCCGCCAAAATGATGTTTTGCGCGCATGCACTACTCAGTGTTAGGAAAACTATCTATTCAGCCGCAGTTTCATGGCCTGGGATTAGGCTCCCCAACAGGAAAAAAGGCAAAAAAGAGAAATCAGTGAACAATGGTGAGCCAGGCAGTAGTCTAGCGATCTGGAAAAGGGAATAAGGACACCACTCAGTCTCTGCTGGCTTCACCGCCGTTTTTGTTGCTGTTTCACCCCATTTTTTGTCTTTAATGATTCCCCACAACAGAGCCTGGTGCCAGGCTATGGTTTCATGGCCAAGGAACAAAAATCCTCACATTAAGAAAAAAATTAAATGACTGCTCCTTTGTTTGTGGCACACCTCAATGCCAATAGCAGTGTTCTAGCTGTTCTGAGTTCATCTGAGCTCAACGCAGTTAATGCCAAAGTTTGAGGAGGCCTAACCTCTCATAACTCCTATAGTTTCTGTTAGGTCTCCTCACCTCTCCTCTCCTTTTTTTTTTTTCAATTTGTAACATTGCGTGGCTTATAAAATTAAAAAAATCAAATTGAATTAAAAAAAAAATAAGCTGTACCTTGAGTTCCATGAGATGCTCAGTGTTGGCAGGAGATGTTAAGGCTTTTTCTGCTATTTTCTCATACTCTTCACAAAGCCTACAACAAAGTAAAATTGTGGAATCCTAGTTACAAAACCTACAAACTACAAAGTACAATGTATAAATTAACCCTTTCATTGCCAAACATAGTTAAAGGCAAATTTCGAGCAGATTTCCAAATTTCATTTTCTAACATTTTGAAAAACAAAAAGTACCATGTGTAAGTACAGGCAGGGAGCTTCCATTTGAATGGTCACATCATAGGATTTCGTCCACAAACGCAAAAGTTACAGTCACCTTTCAAAACTCCATCAAGCACTCTGGCAATGAAAGGGTTAATTAAATCACTAGATTAGCTTTGACACAAGGCTAGCACTTCTAGCAAGAAACAAATTGATGGTTTTTGTGCTTCCTTGTAGTTGATATTCTCATATCCAACACCTATGATCAATATATTTCCTTAGTATGCAATAACTTGGATGATATACTAGAAAAAGTGAAATTCTCATACATATTTTATGGATGTCACGGCATTTTCAAATTACTGGG
The DNA here is from genome assembly GCA_942486035.1 of Porites lobata. Classification (NCBI taxonomy): domain Eukaryota; kingdom Metazoa; phylum Cnidaria; class Anthozoa; order Scleractinia; family Poritidae; genus Porites; species Porites lobata. The sequence continues at coordinate 914,579 of CALNXK010000195.1, forward strand.
TTTATGTAATCATTAGGTGAGAAAATGAATGGCTGGGAGGTTCTCTTGGTTCTCTTTTCCTTCCTTTCCTATGAAAGCAGCCGGGGGTTACGCTGATAGAAGGTAGGACAAATTGACAGTCCTGTCCTAGTGACAGTCCTGATTATTCAAGCTGCCTTGATATTTCAGATCATCACACGTTTCTGGGAAACTGCCCACCTACCCCTCCCTTAAGCCAACATTAACACTTACTTCTCACTTAGGGCAAAATGTTGGCTTAGGGGAGAGGTAGGTGGGCAGTTTGCCAGAAACGTGTAATGATCGCCCTAAAGTCCATTACCTTTTGTTGAGAAGCTGATGATCCTTGCTCATTCTCTGAAGCAGTTTAGTTCTTAAGCTGTCAGCTCTCTTAGCTAATGCTCTGATCAGTTCATCACAGTGCAGCTCAAACATACCAACTCTTATAACCTATGTACATGTACAGCATAAGGTGAACATTAACCCTTTAAGCCCCAGTATCCACATACAAATTCTCCAAATGGATCTCTATATATTTCCCTAAAAAATTAGTTGAGAGAATTTGATCAAAAGATCAAAGTATTTTCTCTTAGGTGATCATTTAATTGATTCTCATGACCTAATCTCTTGACAATGTATGGATATCATTAGGAGAAAAATAAAATTGATGTTAGTCACTAGTGGAGGGTTAAAAATATTGTTTGTTTACAAATCTAATTCAACATGCTAACAATGATGAGGATGATGAGAAGGAGGAGGAGGAGGAGGATTTGAAAGTGTACATGGAAGTTGGATGCCAAAAATCAAAAATTAAAACTACCGAATTGCACGAAATTATGAGTTGGGACTACGGGATTGAAGAACCCCACTAGGGACCCTGAAAGAGTAGGAAGATGATAATCACAATGATGTTTATAACAATGATGATGATGACAACAATGACAAGGTTGATGACGATGATGATGATGATGATAAAAATAGCTATCACGATGATTATGTTGTTGATGATGAAGAAAATGATAATGGTGAGGTTAATGATGATTGTCAGCGTCAAGATGACCATAATACCTTTACTCAGTCCATTACCCCAAATAAACTGGCAAAGGATCAGAGACCCTTGTAAATAATGTCAAATTGTTGATGAGTAAACTTGTCTTGATAGCAGTTTTGGGGAGTGCTATTACCACTTAAAGTTGAACTGTACATTCCCAGAAAGGAAAACAAGCAGGGTTTTTTTCTATCTAACTCTTGTTGAAGTAAGGTTAAGCAAAGTTGGTTAGTACATGGCTTTCTGTATAAGAGTTCCCAAGCATTAGGGTCATCACATTACTAAATCTTTGCTAAGTCTTTGCTAAATCTGCCTTGGATAATAAGAAAATGTTCAGCTTTGGCAAACAAACCTTCTGAGAGTTATATTGAATGCTATCAACCAACTTGGCATACTTCTCCACTTCCTAAAAAATCAAAATAATAATACAATGTGAAACTTATTCCAAGAAATAAAGAACATTATGATATTTATTATTAAATTTTTTGTGCATGCAGTGAAATCATAAGCTACTATTTCCAAGGAAACATTTTTTACCTTTGCAAACCTTGGAAACTTGTGCCCTTCCAACATAAACTGATCAATGTCTGCTTCAGCCTTCAAGAGAACAACAACTTTTAAATAATGCTTTTCAGTCAGTGATTTATTAAATGCGACTTAGGAAAGAAATCTGAGCTAAGCTACCAGTGCAAATGCTGAGTTACAAGCTGAGGTCATTGTAACTTTTGGTCTCTGCTTGATATACTTACAGTTTATGTAGTGCCAGACTGACTCAACAATTAAGATTTATAAATAGAACTTTGAAAGGTTACAGAATTATTTGCAGTGTGCTTGGGATAAACTTGCCACCTGAACTGTGCTATGTGGATAAAATTCAAACAAGCCAACTACAAGTGAAATTTTTGCATTGCATTTGTTGAGTTTGTGTGACCACAATGAGAATAAAATAAGTGATGTGACAATCATAAAAAACAGCTTTATAGGAAATTTTCAGACTCTAAACAGCTGAGTGATCAGTTAATAAAAATCATAACAAAAATAGCCTTAATTAATAAACACCTTTCTACTTATGAGGTCCTTGAACTTGTCGTAAAACTTTAAATGTTCTTTGGGCCCAGCCATTTCCTTGGCTATTACAGCTTTCACCTGGTGTGGAAAAATTGTTCAAAATACTCCATAGATCATGACAATAAATGCACACCTACACATAGTGAAAAGTGACGAGTATAGTTTAAAGAATATTACGGGAACAAACTGCATGCAAACGTTTTAAACAAACCCAGTTTTATTGGTACAGTATAATGTCTAATTTGCTTTCAGTCAAATTCTGCCATTTTCATAGAGCATCGTCACATGACATCACAGCGACCCACACTTATGTTCTAAAAAAATTAAACAGCGGCCATGTTGATGTACCATTTAGCAATCTTGTGGGAGTTGAACTCTTCTCAGGTAAATGGTTTCTTGTGTTCCAATAAATTAGCATAGATGCTGGCCATGTGAAGAAATGCTTTATACATGTAGGTGAACATCAGTACCCGGGGGGGAGGGAACTCCTTATGATGGCCAATACGGGAAGGCTTCGCCCGAAAGGGCACTTCTTTCAGGCTTCAGGTACATGAAAGGGATTTCACTATTGGAAGTATATAAAAGGGGAGGGAAAACTGTCATTTGGACATGTAAATGGGCCCAAAAGGGCTAACAGATGAATTTTATGGCTTTAAAAGTTGGCAAAACATTCTATTTTTGTGATTGATTCCTACTTAAAAGACAATGCAGTTAAAAGGGACACAAAGCTCTAAACAAGGTTTGTGAAAGGGGTACCATTTGTCAATAGAAGGCATACATGACAAATGGTATATACAAAAGAGTGAGGGTTACAACCTTGGGGCAGAGCCTCCCTGTGTTTAAACATTTGTTGATGACCCCCCACCCCCACCCCCACCCTGGTGCAGTATTACACACCTTTGCCTTCGCTTCATTGACAATTTCATCTGAGACAACTGGTTTCAGAGTCTTCTTTGTTCCAGACTGATAAAAAAAAAGAAAATTGACATAAGTAAATAATATTATTGATTGAATTGTTAGTGATCTGGAGACATCACATTAATGATGTCTAACCTACTCATTACTAGTAGTAAATGTACTTGCTAAACACTTACCCATTCTGAATAAAGTTTAGTTTCAACTCTTGGAACAACCATCACAGCCTTGATCATAACATCATAGACATTCAACAAAACAACCTGTAATATTAATAAATCAAACTCTTAATCAAATGAAAATCTGCTATAGAAAAATTCATAATAATATTGTATAGTTAAAAATATAATCCAGATTCAAGCATGTCGAAATAATGTTGTAAAGATGTACAGTGACATAGAACCACCCCCTTGAATTTACATGTACACCAACACAAACACACCATTATTTAAAGATGAAAAGTAATCAACCAGTTACAAAGTTAAATTAAAAAATCACAAAGACCCTGTTACATTGTATTATTGGGTTGATCATTAAAATAAATTTTAATTGATAAACAACTGAATTAAATTTAATAAATACCTCAAAGTCTTTAAAATCAGGCTCAAATTTAACTGTGTCACCCTCCAATACCAATCTCATAATAAAGCCAGGGTGTTCAAAAGCTCTGACAGAATCCTGTTGTAAGACAACAAAAAAGACATTTCAGTAAAACTGTTTTACTATCTATATATACTATTTCCTACAAATATATTGATGAAGTGGCATCTTTGCATACATGTACATATATCAGTTTATAATAGCCTACAGCTGTATGCCGACTGATTTGGCACTGACTGACTGATTCACTAACTGACTTTAAAAAACTAAAGGTGACAGGTTGATTTAACAAGCTGACTGATACATGTCAGTCAGCAAGTCAGCTAGTCTGTTAGTGAGTCAGTGGAGTATATCAATGACTAACTGAGTGACTGATTGGCTGACTGACTGACAGACTCACTGACTGCCTGATTAACTTATAGACTGACTGACTGTCTTAGCAACAAATAACCAATTGCCAGATAAAATGAATGGGTACCAACTACATTTGCACACACACAACTGTAGCTGATCATGATTGACTGACAGACTGGTAAATTAATTGAAACATGACTGTGCATTTATCTCCGCATGGTTACAGATAAACTACCATGTACTGTAAGATTGAAATAAGTACTCTTTCAGCACCAATATAGAAACAAAACCAAAATCTTACAGGTGGAGGACAAAACAACTTGGTGAAGTCATCAATTGAATTAAGAGCCAACATCTGTAGTTGATTAGTCATCAATACTGCCGCAGCATTAAAGAATGACTCAAGTCGTTTAGCATTCTGGTTGCTTGGTACTTGCTTGCGCTTGTTTCCTTGATAGTAGATATTTTGCACTTCTGGAAACCACCTTTGGGAAATAAAAAACCAAAGTTAATCATCAAAATATAGATCCCAAAAATTCTCTATGAAGCTCCCAAGGGGGAGCTTGATATTTTAATTCAAGCAAGTGTGAGCAGACAGGGCAGCTTTCTGAGGGGAGAAACGTATTTGATTTAGCAAAGATGATGCTCAATTCTCCATAATAAAAGAACTGGTATGAAAAGTAGAAGAGCGCGGGGAAGTGAAGTTTGACGTCATGAAACCAATGATCAAAAACAAAAAAACTGAACTTCCAGCATGTAAATAAACCATAATGAATCAGTGTTACAGAACAGTGATATTGTCATAAGTTGATAAAGTCTAGATATATTTAGGAATAAGGAGGGGGGGGGGGGGACAGACAGTAAATAACTTCCTTCCCCTGAAAAGAGGGGCTTGTTTGAGAAGGGGACTGCTCAATAGATGGTAAACGGTGTTGTGTGGTTCCAAAAATTATCCATACCTTCCCCAAGGAAGGGATTTTTCATTAGATCCCCCACTCCCCACCTCTCTGGAAATTCCAGTCAAGCTTCATACATTTACTTAAATTGTTGGGCGTTTGAGAACCCCCCAGCCCCCAGGAATTTCCAATCCTTCCTGTGGGGGGAGAATGGATATTTTCTGGACCTATACATTTAATCATGGGAGAAAACAAGACAAATGAATAATTCTCTCATTGAGTATACATACTTCTTTAAGAGTGTTTCCTTGGCGATTTCTATGTGTCTCATAACAACATTTTGGAACATGGCAAGCTCCAGTGCTTCAGGTCTCGACTGAATATCATGAATATCCACAAGCCTCAGGTTACTTCATGCAAACAAATATTAAAACAAAAAGAATGTATTAAAAAATAAAACGCAAAAAAAAAACAACCACCTAAAATGCTTCAGGAATTAGAAAGAAATGACATTAACCCTCGAAGCTCTATGAGTGATCAGCATCAAATTTCTCTTGTAATATCAATGCTCTGTAAAACAAAGTGGTCATGAAAAACACAAGATGAATTTGCTTTTAAAATACTTTATCAACTTCTCCCCACTACATCTGTGGGAAATGAATAGGAGTAACAAATGAGATTTCAAATTTTGATCTTAGTGTTTAAAGGGTTAATTTACTTTTTCCACTCACCCAAAAGTTTTGTACCAAAGATCCAACACAGCAGCCATTGTTGGGTTGGTTCCAAACAGGTCTTGTTGCATAGCAGCCTTTGCAGTGACGTATGACCTGTACCAAGGCTTTGGAACCTGCATCAGCCTAGTGGATTAATAACACCTGTCCAGTAACTGTACATTTGTTTATAAATTGTAATCAACATAAAACACAATTTTATTATGGAGAGAGCACGGAATAACTTTGCAAACCCCACCCCCCTGGGGCCAGGGAATTCCCCAAGCTACTATGAGCACAACCCATGGCTACTCTCCTAGAAAACAATTAATGGAAAAACGAAACAGAAAGAAATTCCTAGCTGTTCTCCACTTACTAAGTTCGTGGTGTAGAAAGAAACTTGAAACTTGCATATTCTTTAATAATGCTAATAACGATTATTTATAATTAAAGCTGTATTAATTCCACTTACTCGAGTTTGTAATCCAGAACTTCTTCTTTTTTGTCATCATCTTTTTCTCGTGGATCTCTCAGCACAAAATCAACTACACACAAAAAAACAGAAACTTACCAAACAGCACATCACATGGATTAAAAAAGGGTACATGCTAGACAAAATTCAGTTTTGTAACTATCTATAAATTCATAGCCTGCGTTGCAGCCGGCCCACGCACTCATCTAAACCCTTTGTATAGTCCGTCTGCGAATTAGTGCACAAAAGCTCGTTCTAATATCCTGCAGAGTCGCAAGGACATATGTGAGCGTTTCTGATAGGCGGGTTTCTTACGGGTTTCTTACGAGCCGCACGATTGGCCTTATTTTTACGTGTGCGTGACGGTTGGGCGCAGTGACATGTCAAAATTCACAGAAGGGAGTTGGCAAGGATTGTTTACAGTGAACAATGAAAGAGTAGTTCGAACTTTAGAGCCGTCTTCTGAGCAAAAAAACGCTTTGAGATAATTCCTTCAAGGCCAGAATTTGCTAGTAAATTTGCCGGCTGGTTTCCCAGCGTCTTCCAATCGCTGCAGATGTACTACTGCGTATTCTGTAATTTAGCTGACAGTTCTAGAGTCAAAACAAATGAAGAAATCATCACGTTATTCACGATAGAAAAAAAAACTACACACATGTAGCTGTTCACGTCCAAGCGTTTCGTTGAAAACCAAAGAAACTAAGGTTATTTAGCCGCAATAAAGAAGCTTAAGGCTTAATCAGAGGTAAAAGAAAATCATTTATGCATCTGTGATCAAATCGTCTTAGAAAACATTTGCCAAAAAATAAACTACAGGAACTAATTACTCAATATGTATGAAACAGACCAGCTTCACATCCTCTAAATGTAGCTAAAGGTGAGACTCAAAGCGGCAAAAAAAAATTTGCTCAGTCAAATTGTAGAATACTCCACGCACTGTATAAATTACGCAAAAAGAGAGGAAGAAAAACATCTGTTGTTCAAGCTACTCTAGGGGTCTCTAAAGTCACGTTTCACACTATCACGAGCTCAATCTCTCTGGTCACGAGCTATGAGTCATGTTTGGCCTGTCAACGCTTAATTCAAATCGGACTAATCACAAACTGCGAAAGAAAATAGCCAATCAATAACGCCGACATATTTCTTTGCGACTCTACGGGATTCGAACACGATATTGTGCACTAATTCGCAGGCTATAAATTCAATCCCACCCAAACTTTGTCTTTATATATGTGGCTGTGCTAATAATAAATTTTGAACAAGTTTGTTCCACTAACTTATCACAAAACTTGGGTGTAAGTCTTACACCTTTGACTAGAATAATGTATTGAAGTGTGACACAAGAAAGAAACAAAATACATTGCAAGTATGTGTTGGTATCCAGGTATTTCCTGCATATTTCCTTACCTATTGCCTTCTTTACACTTAGTAAGTAATCTTCTTTCATTTCATCTGAAAGATTTTCTATACACACATCAAATCCATCCTGAAAGTTAATAAAATTAAATTATTTAAGTCTACACTTAATTAACTTCAAGCCCATACTGCATGAATATTGAGAAAAACCTTAAGTACACTGATGAACACTTACAAACAAAGGCCATTTAGTTAACTTACATTTTCCAAAAGAAGGTCACAATTTTTATAACAGACTGAAGCAAAAGTACCATAGATTTGACTATTTGCATATACACTGTAGCTTGCCTGCCTTACTGTCTTTAAAGTGACTGTTTGAAATTAAATTGGGAGTGGTATGTATTCTAGCTCTGCTCTGCTTAGAGACACAAGTTTGGAGATAACTATTGTATACTTTTTTGATAGAGATTATCAAGTAGAATAAAGAAAAAAGAAGGTAAAGAATCCTTATACATCGGTAGCTCGAAGTCATTTGACTAACAAACCTGAGATCGACAGCATGCTCATTTTAACGAACTCCCCCCGCTCCCCAACACTCTCTCCATTAATGCCCTGCACTGTTCTATGGCTTTTAAAAGCTAAATGTACTTAAAGCTACAGAGAAAGGATTAGATTGAGATTTGAGGTCAACCTGGGGAATCGCACTTACCTTCAGACTCTGTGGAACAAGTTGTAGAACATGATCAAGCCATGAGTCTTCCATGGGAGCCACATGCTCTGTGTCTATTCCATGGTAAATGTAAAAGTTATAACGCTGGTAAAACAAACAAGAAAGATTCCCATGAGGATCTATTTAAATTCATATCAAAATTGTAAGTGTTAATTACTGCACATAATTTCATGGTTGATTAGCTGAGGCCAATATTAAGATTAATAAAATGGCGGCTTTTGCCCAAAGGCCAGACCTCCCCAAAGAGGTCTTTGCTTTCTCTTAAAGAATGGTAACCAATCATATTTTTTCTCTCCCTTTTTTAAAAAGCAGTAACTATCTTTCTGTAGAATATACAGTTGTACAGCTGTACATGTTAGCAGGCAAACTCCCCTTGCAAGATTTCAACAAATACGGGAAAAAAAACTATTAAAAATGTACTAATGTAAATTAGGTCAATATACATGCATGTACATGTACTATTGATATTGTAAGGAATTATTATTGTGTATATGTTACTGGTCAAATTTGATCTTAGGTTAATTTTAATTTAACCTAGGTTGATTCTCAATTTCCTTTGTTTCTAACCCTAATTCATGCATAATCAGGGCTAGGAGACAAAGAAAATTGAGAATCAACCTATGTAATGTTAAAAAAATTTAACCTGAAATCAAATTTGACCTGTTACATATATACTGCTCCTAAAGAAGTACAGCATTCAACTTTTAGTTTTCATATAAAACATCACAAGCAAAATCTCTCTAAATGACCTTCATGGGATAGGTAACATACCAAGATATCCTTTTCAGCGCTGGTAGGGGAACCAGCTCTCTCCAATGGAGGCAGTTCTCCCGCTGATGATGGACGCACTGGAGGAGTTCCCTCGTTTTGCCTGTAAGAAAAACACAGAGAAGAACAGTATAAAACATATGTCTCTGCTGTGTCACAAAATTTTATCAAAATTCAACGAGTCACAGGGACCTGCAACCAGTTCAGTGGAAAAATTTTTTTAACCTCTAGAAACATTAAAAAAGTATAAAAAAAACTGAGCATAAAAAAAAAGCAGTTGAATCTATGGACAAACTTTGAAGAAAACAAAATGTATCACAATCATGGTTTTTGAAAACTTGTTAGCCTGTAGTTTTTTAAAGTTGACATTTCTAATAATATTATTGCAATTACCCGTGATATGTATGAGGGCATATTTTTTTTAGTCAAAGTCGCGATTTTGCTATTTAAAAGCAATTTCTTATGTTTCATGGGAAACAAGCATGCACAGTTGACACTAATTAACAAAATGAACAAGACAGCAATGGCACAGTACAGACCTTAATTTAAAACTGCAAACAAACAATACACAACAATTTACATTTCTACTGTACTACTGTACTTGAAAATCAAATTGTATGCCTAGAAAAATTACCTGATAATGCTAACAAGAGCCCTACGGAATGACTCTCTGTCTTTCTTAGGTGCATATGATGCTATCTTTTTGCCATTTGTTGCAGGGGGACTTGGTGGTGAAACTCTACCATTTCCAACATCCCATGTTTTACTTCGCATATGTTTTGCTTTTTTCCCATAACCTAACAGCATCAATTATAACAATAAATTAGACAACTTATATTAGCACTGCACATTAAAGACATTTATTATTCATTTAAAATATTTTCCCGATTCTGATTGGCTAAAAGCGCACGTTTAATTCACCATAAGCAGTCACTGATGACCAAATTTGAAAGAATTTTGTGTTTAACGAGGAAATGACGTCAAAAATGCACCGTTAACCGAGAAGACCTGGGGACGAGGTTGAGTTGTTTCGGTTGTGGACTTGAAAAATGGCGGCCATTTCACTCGTTTCAAGAGTAAGAACTAGGCGAAAACATAGCTAAAAACATGGCAAGAACAGCACGATGACAACTCGAAGGGCGACATCTGCTATTTGGATAATATTTGCAGAGCTGGACAAACCTAAACGTGCAGTATCGAAGATGAACTTAACATTGATGGAGCAATGGAGGTTAGCATGTTTTAGCCATGTTTTTAAACTAGGAATTATTTTGAATGAATAATAAAACAATTATTGAATTCGGCTTTCGTATCATATGAAGAATTATGGAGATCTCGGAGGGTGTTATCCGCCTCGGCCTACGGCCTCGATGGATAACACCCTCCTCGATCTCCATAATTCTTCATAAGATACTCAGCCTCATTCATTAATTGTTAAGTAACAGACATACTGGTTCTTCACCTTCCATTATTTTTTTTATTAAACTGGAAATAATTTTATTTTCCCATTGGTTTTCCATTACAGGTGATAAATGAAGAACTACACAAAAGCAGGCCATGCCAAGAATTAATATTAAAAGCAAATTTAAGTATGATTCTTACTGTTTCTGCTAAAAGTCATTTTGTCAGTGATCCACTTTAGTTCATCATGGCTTCCTAGTTACTGATCATTATACGTTTCTGGGAAACTGCCCACCTACCCCTCCCCTAAGCCAACATTTTGCACTAAGTGGGAGGTAAGTGTTAATGTTGGCTTAGGGGAGGGTTAAGGTGGGCAGTCTTCCAGAAATGTCTGATCCTTAGTTACAAGTATTATTAGTCCGTATAGATGTTTCCTAGCACTTCTTAAATTGTATGCTTCCATCCCCAACTTCTTATGATGATTATCTTTAATTCAGAACAAATAGACAGCTCCCCTTTAATGAAAATGCAAACATTTTTCTCCACTTATCAAAAAACGTCAAGGAGACTACTTAAATTTTAAAGCAAACGTCTAGCTATTCAATTCTCTATGTACAATCAAAGCCCTCTTAACTAGCACTCTCATAAGCAGACAGCTTACATTACTGCCACCTAAATGCTGTTTAAACTCTCCACTTTCCTCCTTAGTGGCAGCTTCACCTTTTCTACTCTTAGAAGGTGCTATGTAAGAGGTCTATGACTGTATATACTTTAAACTGACCCAATGCAGAATAGCCTTCATCATCTACATCCACTGAAATTCTTTTGTTTGGACTAAGCTGGAATGAAGGAGCAGTCTGCTGCCAGGCAGGTTTACTGCGAGTCTAGAATAACAATATAATTTTGATAACAAACAATGACTAAACACAAAAATAAAACATGTCTAAATTGTCCAAAGCAAAAAAATTCACTGCTCTTCACTACAGCATATTTTTCTTTAAATATTGCACTTTTAAAAAAGGTAAGTTAATGACAGGGACAAAAAAATCATTTGTACTAATGCACAGTATTTTTATTTTAAATATAAAGTACTTGTACCTTAACTTTTGAAACTACAATAGTTATTACACAATTGACTCCATTTCTCTCCTACCCTCCCATCCCTGACATTTTACAAGCCTAACTCCTCCCTCAAACTTGCAAGGCTCTGAGATACATGTATTTCTAGTGTAATATCATAAGTGACAAATTACTCCTTAATTCTGGCACAAAATTTCAGCGTTAATTTATAATTTCACATGTGAAATTAGAAAATTGCCATGGCAACCCTTCCATACGTCTCAGTGTCAAGATGGCGACAAAGTTTTAAAATGCTGTGAATGAAGATGTCAGAGCATAGAAAGACGCTTCAGAAAACCTGAACACATAAGAGAACATCAAGAAGGATTCTAACAGGTATTTTGCCGAAAAAGTCTGAAAAATTCTGAACTTTATAAGCCAAATTCAAGGTCTAAACATTTGAGAGAGTGGAGTTCTCGATCGATACGATCCAGGATAAACACGTCAAAAATCCAAGATTGCTAATGTAATTATTAATAGGAAATCAAATGGTATACTCGTGAAATTAGGGAATAATTTCACTCGTCACCATTTGATTACACATACTAATCATAACTATAACAAAACTATTCACAAATCTGATTGACTATCAACTGTCCTGATTTCAGCACTAATATCAAACGTGACGAATTATTCCTTAATTTTGGCGCGAAATTTCAGCGTTTATTTGTAATTTCACATGTGAAATTAAATTGCCATGGCAACCTAACGTATGTCTCGGTGTCAAGATGGCGACGAAGTTTTAAAATGTCATGAATGAAGATGTCAGGGCAGTTAAAGACGCTTTAGAAAACCTGAACACACGAAAGAGCACATCAAGAAGGTCATTCTAACAGGTATTTTGTCGAAAAACTCTGAAGTTAAGCCAAATTTAAGCTCTAAACGTTCGAGAGAGTGCAGGAGCTCTCGATCAATACGATCCAGGATAAACATGTCAAAAATCCAAGATTGCCAACGTAATTCGTCACCCATGATATTAATAGGTAATCAAATGGTATACTCGTGAAATTAGGGGATAATTTCACTTGCGTTTGTCCAAATCCTAATAATTTTATTCTAATAAATTTTAGGATTTGGACAAAACGCGTGAAATTATTCCCTAATTTCACTCGTCACCATTTGATTACACATACTAATACATTTTTGTAGGACAGTGTAATAGGTCAATACGCATCATGACTAAGTAATTATTGGACAGTACAGTTACCATCAGGTACATGCTTACTTGTAAATGGCTTTTTTCACAGCGGACAAAAAATCTCTCAGAATTTCTTGTGTTTTGATTTTAAAAAGCCTAAAATATCACAAATTATTATAGTTATGATTAATTGATAACAGAACTTTGTGTCATCCAATTTGGTCTGTAATCATACTCGTGATTAAACAAATCAGACTCCCGCTACACAGTCGTCCTGTTTAATATTGTTTGTAACTCCTTTGATTACAGACCAAACTGGACTCCAATCAGTCCTATCGTCATTATTTTCATAAGAGACAGAAGTTTACATTGCATCTCTGATAGAAGTAAAAAACACGATGATGTTGCAGTTTAATACCCATTTCCTTAACAACAAATTAATTTTAAAGAAGAGACTCACCTCTGGAAGTTGAGGAAGAAATCTGACTGGGGAATGTGGATTCCTTCCTTTATTTTGCCTTGATGAAATCTGGAGTCAAAGTAAAACGTAGAAAAGCTAAAATCAAGTTTATAACTTTAAGACACTTCCAATTCAGTTTACACGCTGTACTTTAATAAACAAGTTGCAAGAGAGTTTTCCTCAAGTTTCCTATTTCTGGAGCTTTTTATGATTTCGAGGTAGCTTTCCATCTGCACAAATTTGAATAGACATTCTTCGTGGTGCCAGAACGGTGTAATGTAACTCGTTGCCCTCATCAAATTACTGCAGAAAGCGGGAAATTTCTAATACCCCCGAATTTTAGTTTTAAACGTACATGGCCTTAAACAAACGTAAGCATTATTCTTCACACAAATCAACAATCTTACATTTTTCGGGCAAAATACTCCACAACTTGTCGTACATATAAACAGAATACTACATGTACGACAGTCTAAATTCAAGCTTACATACCTGAGGTTGAACATCCATGATCAAAATTTCGATCAGAACTTGTCCATCGCAAAACGTTTTCCTTTAAAAACGACCAAATATCTATAGTTCTACATTGAGAATAAAAACTGATCTCTCTTCAGCGACAAAATTAACTCTTTATCGCCTAATCCAGTGAAAGAAAAGCACAAAACTCAAGCGAACGACTTCGCCATTTTCTGGCTCTTGTAACTATGACAACAAATCCCATCATCCCATCAGGCAACTTACTGAGCCCACGGCATGCGTGAACACGCGCGTGTACATTTTCTTCATGCAGCTGCCGGTGTCAAGTACATTCCTAAGGGAGCTGAATATTTTAATGCATACCGTTCATAACGCAAGAGAAAATGAAACAAACGAGGTTAACTGAAACAATAAACAACGTTGTTGGCTTTGAATTATTTAATAGTCGTTGACATGTAAATTACGGGCGATAGGTATTCTGCATAAAAGGCGCGAAATTTAAAGTCAATCTTGTACGATCGTAAAGACAACGTTTGTGCAAACGAGAGATTCAGGCAAATTACTGGCAAGAATGAGTAAGTTTAGTGCTCACGTTATGAAATGAACGTCGAAAACACTCTGTATCGTCTCATAAGATCCCCGGGCCCGGGATAAGATCTCTCTTTTCCTCTCTAATGGGTGCCCTATTCCCGATTAACTAAACTACCACCAAAGTCAGTAAGATTTGTCAGATTTGGGAACAATTAGTTCATCCTTCTTCCTAAAAAGACTTGTGAAACGGTAATAATGCGACATTTTAATTTGCAGCATACCTCTTTGATAATTTTCAGAACGAAAAGCATTAACAGCACTAGAAGACACGGCCGGGGCCGCAACGGCAACAGCGCAAATTGAAGTGACAGTAATTCTAGTAGCAGCGGAAACAACAACAACATCCTTTGGAGAGGGAGGTAAAGTATACGGTTACAAAATACCTGTCTTTTTCGCTTTTAGGAAACTTGACCGCGTTGCTGTGTTTGTACAATACGTGTACTAGTACCGCGGAGTACATTAACCGTGTATGTTATACTTACTGCGTTCCACGAAAGAAGTAGCATATAAATATACTTTGATTAGAAAACTGAATACGTATTTGAAGTAGTAAGATACAGAAATGTGCCTGAGGTCATAGTTCATGAGTAAATTACTGGCAATAACAAAAACTTTAGTCGTCAAGTTGTTTGGAGAAAATATTGGAATGAATTCTCTCAAAAAAGTTTTCTGATGTCTTAATTTGTTTGGTACTACAAAAACATCATCCATAAATCCCAATTCCCCCCCCCCCCCACGAAAAAAATGTATATATTTGGTGCCCCCACTTTCAAAACACTTTAAAATCGCTGTTGATTGTGTTCAGTAACCACGGTCTAAAATCACCGGGCTGGCCTCTTTGCAGATTTGCAATTTTTTCCACTTGACCCTCACAAAGATTTGCACTTCTGAAATTACTTAATTCATGTTTTCTTGTTCTTAGATCATGACCAAATGCAAGAGACAAGAGATGTAGGTTAGAAAATTAGCTAAAATTGTTAAATAAGGAATGAGCAGATAAACTGTCCAAAATAACGTAATGAATTAGATTGATATGACAACTTATTTTTGTGTGGAAATGATGAGTACTAAACGGCACGTAAAAGAAAACCGTTGGTCACGTGGTACAACTTGACAAAACAGCATGACTCCAAATTTTTCTTAATGATGAAGAGCACACTGGTTCATTAATAACGAGCCGCTAATCGAAAAATAGAAGAGAGAAATGAAACTGAGAGCATTCCCGATGTCCTGACTCCAGCATCGTGTATGCACAATTTATGATACAAGATTTGTCAGTAAACTGAATTATTTCAGGCCAAGAGTATCCACAAACTTAAGGTGAAGATGTCTTTTAAATTCTCAGCTTCAAAAATCTGGGAGACTGTATCGCTTGGCCTCAAGCGTGTGCCATATCACAAGTTTAAGACAGTTTAAGAAAGCATGAGATCTCTCTTTTCCTCTCAAAATAGGTGCCCTCTTCCGCTTAACTAAACTACCACCAAAGTCAGTAAGATTTGGGGACAATCAGTTCACCCTTCTTCCTAAAAAGACTTGTGAAACGGTAATTATGAGACATTTTAATTTGTAGCATACGTACCTCTTTGATCATTTCCAGAACAAAAAACAACAACAACAACACTAGAAGCCACGGCCGGGGCCGCAACGGCAACAGCGCAAATTGAAGTGACACTAGTAGCAGATGGAACAACAACAACATCCTTCGGAGAGGGAGGTAAAGTATGCGGTTACAAAATACCTGTATTTTTTGCTTTTAGGAAACTTGACCTCGTTGCTGTCTTTGTGCAATTAGTGTACTAGTACCGTGGAGTACGTTAAGCATGTATGTTATGCTTGCTGCGTTCAAACGAAAGAAGTAGCATGAAATACTTTGATTAGAAAACTGAATACGTATTTGCAGTAGTAATATACAGATATGTGCCTGAGGTCATAGCTCATGAGTAAATTACTGGCATTAACATAAACTTCTGTCGTCAAGTTGTTTGGAGAAAATATTGGAATGAATTCTCTCAAAAAAGTTTTCTGATGTCTTAATTTGTTTGGTACTACAAAAACATCATCCATAAATCCCAATTCCCCCTCTCCCCCCCCCCCCCACGAAAAAAAATACCGTAAAATTCCGAAAATAAGCCCCGGGGCTTATATTTTTCAAAGGCCCTTTTTGAGGGGCTCATATTCGGAGGGGCTTATCTACGGAGGGAAATTTGCGTTTCAAAATCGATTGGGCTAGCCCTATAGTTGGAGGTAAATTTGCCGTTTTTGCTTTGTTTTACTTTGTATTTGAGGGCAATTTTCCAAGTACAAGCCCCCCGGGGGCTTATATTTGGAGGGGCGATTTAACGGAGGGTTTTTCGCGTTACCTGTTTGGGGGGGGGGGGCATATATTTGGAGGGGCTTATTTTCGGAATTTTACGGTATATAAGCTTATATATTTGGTGCCCTCACTTTAAAAACACTTTAAAATCGCTGTTGATTGTGTTCAATAACCACGGTCTAAAATCACCACGCTGGCCTCTTTGCAATTTTTTCCACTTGACCCTCACAAAGTGTTGCACTTCTGAAATTACTTGATTCATGTTTTCTTGTTCTTAGATCATGACCAAGAGACTGGGACAAGAGATGCAGGTTGGAAAATGTTAAATAAGGAATGCGCAGATAAACTGTCCAAAATAACGTAATGGACTAAATTGATATTAAAAACAACTTATTTTTGTGTAGAAGTAATGAATAGTAAACGGCACGTAAAAGAAAACCGTTGGTCACGTGGTACAACTTGACAAAACAGCATGACTCCAAATTTTTCTTAATGATAAAGAGTACACTGGTTCAGACTTAACTACGAGCCTCTAATCGCAAAAATAGGAGAGAGAAATGAAACTGATAGCATTCCCGATGTCCTGCTCCCAGCATCGCGTATGCACAATTATGATACAACCACTTTGTTCTCCTACTTACGTACACTTGTGTAAATGCCTCATACAGTGTGAAATAATTACCAATTAATGAATCAGGCGGAGGACGGTGTTATCCGTCGCGATCTCCATAATTCGTCGTATGTTTTATTATTTATTCAAAATAATTCCTAGTTTTAAAACATAGCTAAAACATGCTTAACTTCATCGATATTAAGTTCATCTTAGATAGTGTACGGTTAGGGTTGTTCAGCTGCGCAAATATTCTCCAAATAGCAGATGTCGACCTTCGAGTTGTCTTCTTGCCGTTCTTGCGATGTTCTTAGCTTTTATTTCGTATAGTTGTTACTCTTGAAACGAGTGAAATGTTTGCCATTTTTGTTTTCACAACCAAAACAACTCAACCCGTTCCCAAGGTCTTCTCGGTTAACGGAGCATTAACCTGCAAGGAAGCTGCACTTTTGACGTCATCAGCTGAGTAATCACAAAATTCTTCCAAATTTGGTCATGAGTAGCTGGTTATGGTGAATCATGCGTGTGGTTTTAGCCAATCAGAATCGGGGAAATATTTTAAAAGAATAATAAAGAAAGATTAATTGATTGATTGCAAAGATCTAAGACTTGCGTACTTTGAAGAGATGTGAAAATGGCCGGATCTCTACCTGATCCACCAACGTTTCAGTGCTGCTTACCAAGAGAGCTAAAAGAGTTTGCTCCATCATGACGATTCACCATTTTTACTTTAGCCTGTACACAGACGTTGTTTTTTTTCTCTCTTTCCGTTCTTTTCGAGCACGATCCCCCTTGCGCTGGCGGTCAATAAATCCTCCGTTATACAGGCTTATATTTTATCACCCGCGCTCGACGCCTTTGAAGATAAAATAAAGGATCTGTGAACTAGCCTGTACACAGACGTTGTTTTATTTCTCTTTTTGTTCTTTTCAAAAACATGTAATAAATGCCCCGAGGTTTTTTATCAGGCACGTTCGACGGACATGAGAAAATAGAGGGTCTGTGAACAGTCTATTTTTTCATAGACTATAGGGGGGAGGCCGGGCGGCGGGGTAAACAGGTGCATTATGACCTATGTGAACATGGTGAATACAATGATTTCACGCATTTATATTCTGGTTAAGTGATTCTTGCTTTAACGTTTATTTTGCAGATTCTCTCACAGAAGAAGAAGAATTGAAATTAGAAATTTTAAAATTAAAAAAAAGAAAATTGGAACTGCAAATAGAAATATTAGAGAAAAAACTTAAGGAATCCTAACTTAGTAACATATTGTTGGTGGTACAGTCGAACCTCTCTAATACGGACACCGAAGGGACAGAGCAAAGTGCCCGCATTAGAGAGGCGTATGTATTAGAGATGTAACTATGACGATGTCACTTTTAAGACCCCTTTGACAGGTTAGAGTGTTCGGTAACTTAAATCAAGCCCGGGAATCAAGCCCAACGTTCAGTGTCTTGTTAATTTCTGATCTAAATTTATTAACAATATTGTATTGAATACAGTGAACGTATTGAATTGGCTATTGCCACAGTATTTTCGATCACTATATTTGCAACAAGAGAGGATAATAAATGTAAGTTTTGAAAACTAACATAACGACATGTTCTGGTATTGGTATCACTGACTGATAGAGTGTCAATGTTTGTGTAACAGCCGACAGGAAATGGTACATACCGCAAATTATCGACACCTGGTCCCTTGAGTGTCCGTAATAAAGAGGTTAAGTTTGTATGAATTTGCTCCCGAGGGCCGAGATTTTGTGTCCATTGTCCTTATTAGAGAGGGTCTGTATTATAGAGGTGTTTTTAGGGGAAATGTATGAGAATTTTGTCAGCGCGTAGGAAACTGTCCGTATTGGAGAGGTGTCTGTATAGAGAGGTTCGACTGTACTTGTTGTAAGATTGTAATATGTACTTTCTCCTTTCCTTATTTATATGCGTATGATAAATAACATTAAAACATAAATAAACAATTGCCTTCAAAATATATAACGAAATAATAAGGCAGGCTAATTAGAATGTAAGATAAGTTACACTGGTGTTACAATAGTAATAATATATATCATATTATATATATTTGTGTTGTATGGATAAGTAATTAAAATTTATTAGTGTCTATAGCAATGAAAGAGTCAATGAAGCTGTGTTTAATTTTAGTAAAAATATACTAGTATAGTAAAATGATTAGTTTATTTCAGCGAAATAAATATTAAATAAATAACTCCATAGGGTAATTAGCTTGTTTAATAAGTTAGTACGATGCAAACATACTGAATAAAATAGATATATTTATTTTTTCTGTTGTGTAGATTAACCCTTTAACCAGCAAATTTCCTCACAGGAAATTTATTTCTGGGATTATGCTCGTATTTTGACTCCAATTTCTGTGCTTCAATTCCTAATCCCCGTAACCTACATGTAGCAAAATGTTCAGCAAAAAACAGCCTATCGAATGAACTAGCCTGTAAATAGACATGTTTTTATCCAATTTCTTTTGTGATTTTTTTCAATTTCTAACTTGAAAGTTACTACTGAAGAAAAATTGTTGCTTTCAGTTTTTTCGTAGTACCTTAGTAGCCGTTTATACAATGCAACAAACAGTCTCAATACAACTACTAACCATACTGTTTCGCATTCCCAGCCTTTGTTTGCTTATAAAACTTTTTTGGCAACAAGGAAAGTCTCATTTCTACAACTGATTGAAAAAGATGAAACATTCAAGGGAATTTGTCTGACAAAATGGCTCAAAGCATGGATATCCATGCTCAAAGTAGCAGAAACGAACGCCAAACGCTATTTGGGCTTCATGTAAAACACAATGCAGACAATGAATCATCCAAGGGACTGACCTACTACTCCCCAGATCCCGTAAACCAAGAGAGGCTCTGATCGTACAGAATACGATTGCTAGTTAAAGGGAAGATCCTAGCACGAGGAATATCCGCCGGGTTGATTTATTCCTAGTATTAGGATATTCCTAGCGAAGGCAGTTTACATGAGGCTAGGATATTCCGTTACAGACTAAACCTAAAGATTCTAACGATGTTGTACCATTTCTTGTCATATATAACCCGGGGGGGGGGGGGCTCCCCCATACATTACCTATACGGGTATATGCCGCCCAACGGGGTCGTGATTTTGAAGCTCCTGATTTAGAACGGGGTATCCATTTCAGAGGCGTTTTCTAGAACGGGGTATAAAAAATTGTGGATTACGGCTTTATCTTCTGCCTAAAATTGTTGCTGATTATGAAGAAGCATTTATTTGATGTATAAGTCGAACAAAGAAAGAAAAAACAGGGCTATTTCAATTTACAAACTTTCTAGAACGGATTATAAAAAATTGGCCCATTTCTAGAACGGGGTATCAGTTTTAGGGCGACTTCTAGAACGGGGTATAAAAAACTGGCCCATTTCTAGAACGGGGTATCAATTTTAGGGGAAATGTTTTTTAGAAGGGGTGCCAATTTGGAGTCTCGGGCGGCACATATCCACCCAAAGAATACCCAAGTGCCCCCCCGTATATAACCCAGCACTTCCACGCATTTGTAATATCCTACGCAAATATTTTAACATCTTACACTCCTCTAACCGTTGCAAAGACGTCTTTAAGCAACTGCCTTTTGTTGATTACAGACGTAGCCCTAATCGTCGTGAGCTTTTAGTAAAAAAAGCACAATTACCCGTTATCTCCAACAATCATTTTCCACCAGGCTCCTTCCGCTGTCGACAGAATTGTTCCACTTGTCCATACATTACTAACGGCCTCACAAGTTACACCTTTTACGCTACAGGTGAAACACGCTCCATCACTTCCCACATTACTTGTAACACTAAAAACGTGATCTACATGGTTCAATGTAACCGTTGTAATTTACAATATAGGTGAAACTAAGCGACGTCTCAATTAAGGACAGATTTAACGAACACAGACGTGCAGAGGACAAAACTAACATTAAATCTAAACACACTACTCAGCTGACTACTGTTTCTGAACACTTTAATTTCTCTCACTGTAACTATTCTCATACTGACATGCAGTTAGTCCCACTAGAGAAAATTCATTCGTCACGTGACTCAGTTCGTAAGGCTAGGGAGTCGCATTTGATAGATAAGGCCATGACTCTTGAACCTCATGGCGTAAACCGCCGTGACGAGTTTTTGTCATCCATATCCTTAGTATTTTTCCTTTCCAGCTTTCCAGTTTTTGTGTTGTACGTTATTTCCGCCTCTCCCTTTTAAACAATTTTCATTGTGACATTCTCCATCTATATAATATTGTGATTCCTACATAAGTTCATTAACATCTGTAAACCTCAAGAAGACTGGTATGGCCAGCCGAAATATTGTTGTGAAAAAACAATACACGTTGTTCTGAATCAGCTTTGCAGTAGTCTTTGGACTCCTCGATCTTGGATCGTCCTGGTGCTAGGATCTTCCTATCTCTCAGCTAGGAGGAACCTAGACGTTCCTAGCGCTAGGGACAAGTACAACGTTTTGCGTGTAAACTGAATACAGAAAACATCTGGCGCGAGGATGATCCGCCTTCTAGGATCTTCTTAGTGCTACGATCTTCCTCCCTGCGTGTACAAAGCCCCTTACGCAACAAGAAGGTGGTCCAGAAAGATGAAGAAGAGGGTGCCTGAAATTGTCTGTGTAGCAAACGTAACTGGGTACAAAAGCGTCTTTTTACAGAAAGGTAAAATTTGATGGATTTCTTTTCGAACTTAATTTATGACGAGTTTTTTTTTTTTACAAATTTTACTGCAACATTTGCTTTGGCGCAAAGACTTTCAAAAAAACACTAGCCTTAAGACGCCACCCCGAATATAAATCTACTTGCAAGTAAAAAAAGAGTGTTTTCGATGTACGGTTTGGCCAATTCAAAATTGTTTTCGAAAAAAAAATAACATCTACATCGATAATTACTTGCTGGCTCTTTTAGTGCCACACTTATGTTTCTGAGAGGTTGTTAGAAGCAAATTAAGAAATATTTGAGGCAACAATTGATTTGGATGATAAGAAAAAAGTTTCATTAAATAATTTGTTCCCAGATATCGAAGATGGCGTAAAATAGATGTCGATCTCGACAGGAAAAACGACGAGATGGTATGGCCGTTGTAGAGAGGTTTAAAGGGGCTCAGGTCTGGAGTTGGAAGCGAAGTTTCCCCCTATCTCCCACTCCCTCTCTCCCTCTTTATTTTTTCCCCGCTCTCTGACAATCTGGAAGCCTGGAACAGGCTAGCTAGCAATCTAAGCGAAACGCTGCCCGTTTTTGACGCCGAAGAAAGAGGCATAGCTATCTCTACGACAGTAAAAACATCTGATGTAAAAAACACAGATCATTTAAGCTCTTTTACGATGCGCCGTTCCGTACTCAATCGTCACTGTAGAACACGTTTTTAAAAAGAGAGATTTCTAGGGCTGACAACTCAACCAGGGATGGGTACTGCTGAAAATTCCTGGTGGGGGTGTGCCGCCCGGTTTTTCGGCCTGATTCGGCCTGAGCAAGGCCGAAAAATGTCATTTTTCACACCCTTCTTTAGACCAGACCTCTAAAATCTATACCCGTTTTCAGACCTGGCCTTTAGGCGAAATTATGTCATCTTTACTTACATTAGAGCGTAAACCAAACAAAAAAAAATTCAAATCTATTTCGAATGCGCACCTTTCTCTTTCTCTATTACTCGTTTGTTCATACATTCCCGTAGTTCCCTCGAAAACCATACACGATGCTCAGAACCAAAAAGGCCAAAAAACTATACCCTTATATAAGGGAGTACTCCCCCCCCGGGGGGGGCACTCATCCGGAGAAAAAATTTGCTTGGGAGACGGGTTGTGCACGTTAGGGTGGATTAAAACTGTTAGCTGGCAAATGTTTAGCTGGGTCCTGATGTATCTTGTAAATAAAATCTTTGTTGTTATTCTTGTTGTTGTTTTTTTTGCTTATTTTCTTGAGCCCCTTCACTAGAATCTGGATATTTTTGAAACCAAATAAATTTTACTCGAATATCGTGCGGAAGGAGCCAAAACCCACTCAGATAGCAGTTCACATGATTTTCTGTGGACGAAAGGCCCATTCCTGTAAAAATAATGCCGTTTCAATACCTTTAATTGCCTTTAAAAAGTATTGTTGCGGAAGTTATGATTAGTCAGGTATTGTTTTAAGACGTGGGCATTTTTCGGTGTCTTTTGAATCTTTTGCTTTGCTCAGTTAATGTGGCGCGTGATCGCACGACCACGAGGTCCACGGGCTTTCCTCGCAAAGGTAAGAAATTCAAATTTACTTAATTGCTAGCTCTATCAGTTGGCACGTTCAGTTGGCACGTTCCGTGGGCACGTTTCAAGGTTCAGGTTTGTAATTTTAGACTCTAAGGCCCACCAGTACGGATTTTTTAACATAAGACATATGAATTAGTTCTCTTTAGTTTCACTTTAAAAACCTGTTTCATTTTTCATTTAATTTGAGTCATTGGAACAGTTTATGAAAAAAGGGCAAATTGAGAAGCTGGTTGCCGCCAGCTGAGTAGTAAAAATGCCGCGTTTTACTTTAGTCCGCGGTGAAAATCCTCCGACAATAGAACCCATGTAACTCGAACTCTGAAGGGAGACTGAAATGGGGGCCCGAAAAATAGTTCGCCGTGAGTTAGCGAGGTTTCGAGTTATCGGCATCAATAGCAAAATTCAATTTGTTATGTTTAAAATTGCTAGTTACTGATTTGTCAGCACTTAAGTGTGCTGTTTGGTGCAGTGCAAATTTTGCTTGTTTTCATCAGAAATGGTAAAACGTGATCTGTTTGTTGCACCAATTGTAATCAAATTGCCTTAGTGTTGAACAGCTGCTGTGGTGTTAGAGTCGTGTTAGTTATAGTGTTTTTTCCCTATACAATAAGAAGAGCTAATGGGATAGTATCCAAGTGGAGTTGAAAGAATCAGAATTCGAGTTATCGGTGTGAAATTCAGTGACTTTTTGATCATGGAAAAGGAAATTTTGTTCGAGTTAGCGGAGAAGTTGAGTAAATATGACTGGAAAGTGGGTAGTGAAATCGAAGGGAAACTGGTCTTTGTTCGAGTTAGTGGGGAGTCCGAGAGATATCCTAAGTGGTTCAAGTTATCGGGGTTCAACTTTTTTTTTTACAAAAACCGGTTTTTCAACAATAAGCGTAGAGTCGGTTAAAATGAAATTTGCAGCACCAATGGCACATTTTTTTGGCAAAAACTGGATGTAATTAGGTTACATTTTAGATGGTGGGTTTCTGCAATCGCCGAGGTTAGGTTTATGTGCATATTTTTAAGAGCTATTGGTCGGAGTAAAATTAGACAAACTACAACATTTTAATCAAACAAGTGTTACAATTTGATATTATTAAGGTTTTAGAATCTGCAATTTTGACGTCCACACATATCCGACACGTATCCGGATTCACTCTGCGGTTTCAAAATTAAAAAATCAATGATTCAAAAATATCCGGGTACGTCTGGACGGGGTCCAGTCTGAGTGTAACGCGGTCTCTTGTTGGTACGCAGTTTATTCTTTGACATTTGTGTACGCAAAACACCAGTATAATGTTATTCTTGTAGATCATCAAAAAATGGAAGAAAGAGATGAACTTGTTGAGTGGCTGGGAGGGATAATAGAAGAAAACCTGGAAAGGTTTAGCGACACTTTAGAGGTATGTGTTGTAAGAATTCATGGCCAGAATTTAATCAGTTCAAGCACGCGCGGTAGTGGTGGACACTTAAAAAAAATCCAACAGAAAACAATGAAAATTTTACAAAGAAATGTGGGATAAGTAAAATAATTTGCGATACAGTATGTCGTGCGATATACCTGAACACTAGGACGCGATCGAGACTGAAAGGTTGACATATTCAGACCTTAGTTTTGGCAAACTTAAACTGCTACTTTCAAATCTCGAGCTTCCCAGAATGGAAATAAAAATACGAAAAAATTACCTGCGTCTTCCATATGATTCTCTTGCAAATGGAGCACTGCCATCTTGATTAACCTCTTTTTTTCACCAATTAATGACAATTCCGCTGGGAAACTCTGAGAGGTTGCGATTAAATCTTCAATTACAAAGTTTTGTTTTTCTATCGTGAGTTTTTTGTCCACTGAAAAAGCATATTCTTCCTTCTCACGTTTAAAGAATTTGGAGTTAATTCTTTTATAAATACGCTTCTGCTACACGGCTTAAATCCAAGACCTTCGCTCTACAATATCTCGGCCAAAAATCATCTAAATTGTCGTTTGAGTCGTTTCAGAGATATACAAAAAAGCGCTAAAAGTCCAAATTTTGAATGAAGTTACACTAAGACAGTACAGGTGGTGAGAAAACGGGTTAGTTTTCACGATTGCAAGATCGAAAACACACCAAAACTTCCCAGCATCGAAATATGATATTAAGCAGTATTCTGACGCTACTTGAGATTAATTTGTAGACTACAAAACAGTCGTTAATTTTCTCAAAATAAGTAAATTAAAGAACGCAAAGTGTGGGAAAAAGAGTCTTACGCGCTTTCAGCCTCGTTCCAGACCTTTCGTTTGACTGCTCGCGCGTACTTGAATACGCAAAAATACGGACTGTTTTGCAGTCTAATTAATTTGAGTCCTTTATAACATTTTTATCAAATAATCTGTCACGGCTATTGAAAATTTACGGTTTGAAATATATTTTTGTTTTATTCGAATTCAAACATGCAGAATTTTTTACTTCTTACGGAGGTTGTTTGCTAAACACTAAACTTTAAGTTCCTAGCTTTGAATTATCAGTAGCTGGTCAAGATCGCACAAAAGTCGGCTTTTCTTAATTTCAAAGTTTTTGATTTATTGTTGTCATAGTATTATCGATTTTTACTTAAACTACATTTTCACAAATTTCAATCCATCGCCAATTATTGGTGAAAATTTCATAGCGATCGGACAAGGAAAAAGATACTTTTAAGGCGATTAAAAAATATCGGTATGGCCTCTGAAAAACTGTATCGAAACACCTTAAAACAGTTGTCTTTGAAATATCGAAATAAATAAAAGGAAAAATTGAATTTTTTGACTTTCCCGTGCATGATTGCACTCAGGAACAAATCAGCCACACGTTTCCTCCATCGTTGTAGAATGCAAATGGCTGTCTCTATCTTGTTGACCAGGAGGGGACCGAGGAGCATCTTCTATCAAAACCACCGGGGGCGTATTTATTTCAAACACATTTGAGGAAGGGGCTTAAGAGAGACGGGGGACTTTTTATTTAACTTAGCAAAGACGATGGTGTCAGTTCTCCATAAGAAAACTAGAATGCAAAGGGAAAATTAAAAGCAAGGTTGAAGATTATACAGCCGAGGATCAAAACTGTACATTTCCTGCCTCGTACCCAGACGTCTCTGTCGATCTGCGCGCAAAGGAAGGCGGAAAGGAGACAACGGGCTTCGCATGCCGTCTGTACCCTTCCCATGGTCCCTTGCGGTTCATCACCAGTCACTCGTTTCGCGCTCGCCTCTGCCATGCGAAAAACGAAGCGCCTGAGGAGGACGCTGGTACATTTCTTTGCCGCCGGAGGTCACTGTACGACTTCAACTTCAGGAGACTTCGCCTACATTTGACAAAGAAAATAAGTTGGAATAATCGAGATGAAGACTCATAAAATGATGCGAAAATTCACTTTTTAAGCGACGTTTTCCCAGTTATCGCCGACGTCGTATCTAAAATCTCTCTTTTAGAGGCATATTTTACGCCTGGCGGGAAAATATTACTTAAGGCTACTGTACTAGACCCCCGGGGGACTACCATATGAAAGGGGCGGGGATGCTCGTCGTCTCGCTTAGGGTGTTTTGGGCAAAACACCGGCCATTATATTTAGCCGTAAAAGTCTCTTTTCGTTTTATTTACTCGATACATGCAATCAAAGTTTAAAATGATCGCTTTTAGGGGTCAAAAAAAGGTTGGGCTAAGCCCAGATTGGTCTCCTTTAGGGGTTTAATTCAAAATTTCCGACGAGCATCCCCGCCCCTTTCATATGAAAGTCCCTCCGGGACTAGACCGTTCCGTAATCATTGCTTTAAGTCCTTATTAACTCTTTACTTTCCTTTAGTCATATTTTGCACAAGTAATAATGTAAACTGTTTATTTCTTTCCAGGCGGAGGAGTATATTCGGGGCAGAGTGGCCACCAAAAAACTTGGGGACGTGGTGGCCATTCGCCCCGAGTTTTTTGACGAGACAACTGATTTGGATCTCTTAAAAGAGCAGATAGAGATCCACAAAATAGGTTTGTACGTTAAATAAATTACAATATACAGTAGATATATCATGTGCTATACATTTTGCGCTAAATAGTAAATTATTTATAGCAATAGACCTGTTTACCGATCCGGCGGCCATATTGAATTAATTCGATTTAAGGAGTATTATAGGATGCCCAGGGGGCACGAGCACATTTCGTTTGTATTTTCGAGCGCTTTTCGGGACATTTTTTCTGAAAGTTTACTTAGAATAAGATTCTAATGGGAAAAAAGATCCTTGTGCCGTGTTTGGATCCGGGGTTTGTATGTAATAATGATCGCCCCCCTGGCATCCTATAATACTCCTTAAATCGAATTAATTCAATATGGCCGCCGAATCGGTAAAAAGGTCGATTTTGACAAGTCCTAGAATAGTTTCCGTGTATGTTGCAAGTGGCAATGGCAATCTAGCATGACTAATCTTTTATTGAAGTGTTGAAACAACCCATGCACACTTACACGTAAGTCCCATTTACACCACAGAAAAAACAGGGTCCGCTGACCCACTGAAAAGTCACGGTGGTCCGGACCAATTGTTTTTAACCCTTTACACAGGTAACAATAAGGCTAGGCTTATGATTGAAAAGTGCAATAATATACATGCGCGAAACCACTGTTAAGTACTTCAGGCTCACATGAAGAAGATGGTACGGAACGAAGATGCAATTACACAGCGCTTTCGAACAGCAAAAGTGGTCCGGATTCGGTGGGGTTTTTTTGTATGGTCCCAAAACCAGAAAACAGCGAGTCCGGATCCCTTTGATGAAAACATGGTACGGCAAAAATATCTGGTCCGTACCGTAACACTTTTATGGGTCCCTTTTTTTTGTAGTGTAAATGAGGCTTTAGGCTATATTCACATTATACTGCATAGCTTTTCGTGGCATGTCTATCCGGTATGGTATAAACAGCTGCTATACGGCCCTGATTTTTTTAAATCTGTTATGTTGTATTTTTGCTTAACGAGGAAAAAAGTTTGAAATCTTAAGTGCCGGTTTTATATTAATTTTACTTGAATATTTTAGTTTTTTGACCAAGTTCTATCGAACTATCGCGTGTGGGTGTACATTACTTAAGAAGCGAACGTCCTACCAAAACTTTGAGGCGCGTCTTACATAAGCTGGGTACAAAGGTTTCTTCTTCGATGCCCAGTTCAAACGTCGATCTTTTCTAGTTCCACCCCCTGTAGCTTGACGGGTTGATTCAGTCATCGAACTTTATTAGTCGGACTTTATTCATTTGCACCAGCTCAATTGGTCTTAAACGGCTAAAATGCTTACAAGAGAAATTAAATTTTAGTAATTTATGCATTAGGTTCGGTGAAGTTCGACGTTTGAAACGAAGTCCCTCCAAAGTGCAAGGTCTTCATTCATCTGTCGACCCAAATTAGACATGTCAGACTTAATTGATTCAAACATCGATCTCTTCATGTACTTAATTGTAGGGATTAGGTTTGGTACATGAAAAGATAAGCGTTTGAACTGGGCCTTATTTTCGTTCTATTCCTTCAGTTCCTTGTATAAAATTGTCATATTTCAATTCAATAAACCAGATAAAATTTTCTTTTTTCCCCTACCTCTTTCTAAGGTTTGTATATTTTGTGGTTTAATTCCATCCTTGATTTAAACTGTTGTCCTTACCTTCGTTTTAGGGTATGGTAATGTATGATTAATGAATTTACAACAAAAGCAAAGAAAATTCAAACCAAGGATAAAACTGAACCACAACATTATTATTCTTTGTTTTTTGTTTTTTGTTTTTTTCAACTTTCAGGCGTAAAAAATGCTCAACAAAGATTCTGGTGCGCTCTAGCGAAGCAACAGAAAAGAAAGAGGTGCATGTTGATTCAAAGGAAGTGGCTGAAGCCAATTACTTTGGCCACAATCGATGCAGGTAAAATAACAATTAATCACGCCTTTAATGTTTTTCTACTATGTCATTCAGAAACGCAGCAAAACGGAGGCTCCCAAATAATTAATTCCTCTGGCACATTTACTTCATTTATTTAGTCTATTTATACTGCAAAACAATCGGTATTTTTCTCTCAGAAACGGTAAGGCGTAGGGTAAAGGGTCTTACGCGCGCGCGAAGTGCGCGAGCCATACTTGCCCGCAGGGAGTACCCCCAGCCTCGCTCCAGACCTTTTGTTGGACAGCTCGGCGTACTTGAATACCGAAAATACGGACTCAGTTTTGCGGTCTAGATTTATTGGATTGTCGAATTATCACACAGAAGACAACTGTGAGAGAAAAGATTATCTGGATGAATGAATGAATAACTTTATTTAGCGATGGTGACACATTACCTTTAATATTTAACAATTAGTCGCCGAAGGCGACGTGAATGAAAATAAAATTATTGATCAATTTCCGACTCCGAAACATCAACAAATCTGGCTGCCATTTTGAAAACTGCCAGCTTTCAATGCTATAATCACCGCGCGGTGATTATAACGGGATGAAGCGAAGCTCCTGGTCAATCATAGCCCTCTGTTTTCGATAATTATCAATGTAATTATACAAATAGATTTAGCCAGGGCTAAAAGCAAAGCTCTCGATAATATTTAAAGTTTGTTCAAACAAAATATAAAATCATGTAATGCTAAGCGGCGAAGGCAACGAGAACAGTGAAAAAAAAAACAATAGGTCTAATTAGCAAAAAAGCAAATATGCACGTGCAGCACACTTTTGTACATTTCTTTGCCGTTGTTTTGCACGACTACAGAAATTTCTTAGTTACACGTTTTTTGGAGAAAATGTGGTCGTATGTGTTCTCGTTCCCTTTTTTTCATTTCCCGTTTTGTCACCGCCGCTACAAAATTTTCATGTTGTTCTTTCAACAAAAAATGCCTCCTTTGTTTTTTATCTCTCGCTCTAGATCTCTGTCGCCCTTTTTCTCGTTAAGCTTCGCTGGCCTGCCGCCTACTTTCTCTTTTTCTCTGCCTTTCTCTTGCCCTTTATTCCAGATTTCTGTGCATGACAATTAGTCTCTGCTTAATACTCTAGAAAACACGGATACAGAAACAGTTTCCGTTTTCGTCTTTATTGACTCTTGGGTTGCCATCTGTTGATTGAGTTATTTTGCAATGGTATGCCTCTGGTGCGGACGGACGGTCGCTTGCTCGGTGTACAGTCACGTGATTACCAAATTTTCTGGGATGAGTAGATTTACTTAGCCATGGTGCTTCGCTGGCGCGCACTTCGCGCGAGCGAGAGCTCCACTAAGAACTGGTAAACTTGTGGCCCTCCCAAGAGAACCTGTTCTCTCCCTGCTATTTAGAATTTGTCTCAAGTAGTTTAAGGCTTGGGACTAAGGGGGTTACCTGTGGAAAATGATTTATTGGCTATAACTTCGGCACAGATGATGACGCTGAATCAAAATTTGGCACACAAAGAACTCATCGTCCTCGACTATGACCGTCCATTGCAATTCAATGAAAAATTATTAGGGAAAACATAATTTTGAATGACCAAATTTAGTCTTTAATTATTTAAAACTTTCATTTTAAACTTCGCGTACATTCATTCCAAACGTAGAAAGTTAGGTGTGTTTATCCTCTTTCAAAAAAGCCAATTTGTTTATCCAAACAAAGTTAAGTCGCCACCAATTATCCAATTTCCTTCATTTTCATTTGTTGGTCACGTGTCATGTCACGTGGTCATAATTAAACGTTAAGGCACAAGAAAACCTCAAGATTTACTTTTGGGGAAAATTCATTTTGATCGATGTCTCCTAGCGAGAGACATTGCCAATCATTCATATGCTCCGAACACACATCTGACCGACGCCTTAAGCAACTTGAGTCATTTCTTAAATTTGAGAATGCGCCAAGGCCTTCGTATTTTTCATTGCATCCCCTGATAGAACTTTAGGGCTAAAATTTCTTAACATGTCTAAAGACCGGCAGTCAATCTTTAATTACCAGGGTCAGTACCATATTATTGTACCATTTGTTGCCACATATAATAACCCAGCACTTCCATGCATTTCTAATATCTTACGCAAACATTTTGACATCTTACACTCCTCTAACCGTTGCAAAGCAACTGCTTTTTGTAGCTTACAGACGTAGCCCTAATCTTTGTGAGCTTTTAGTCAAAGCACAATTACCCGTTATCTCTAGCAATCATTTTCCGCCAAGCTCCTTCCGCTGTGCACAAAATTGTGCCGCTTGTCTATACAATAATTTGTCTATATAATTTGGCCTCACAAGGTATACTTTTTGCGCTACAGGTGAAACACGATCCATCAGTTCACACATTACTTGTAACACTAAAAACGTGATCTAAATGGTTCAATGTAACCTTTGTTATTTGCAATATATAGGTAAAACTAAGCGATGCCTCAAGGACAGATTTAACAAACACAGACGTGCAGTCGACAAAACTAACATTAAATCTAAACCCACTACTGTTTCTGAACACTTTCTCTCTCACTCTAACCATTCTCATACTGACCTGCAGTTAATCCCACTAGAAAAAGTTCATTCTTCACGTGACTCAGTTCGTAAGACCAGGGAGTCGCATTTGATAGATAAGGCCATGACTCTTGAACCTAATGGCCTAAACCTGCGTTGCAGCCGGCCCACCCCTAACATGCTTTATCGTTACTACAATTTACGGTATTCATTTTAACGACCTATATCCCCGGGGGGTATTCTCTTACATTAACCTTATAGATATTGCTCTGAAATAGTGTAAAGATTTGGAGGGCCGGACGGTACACCCCAGAAATACCCCCCATGTTCCATGTTGCTGTGCGTGTGTTCAGAATTAAATCACAGATTATGGTCGCTGTGCTTTTCATTTTTTAACGATAATAATTATAGCAATAGAGGGCGAAAAAGGTAGAGCATGAAAACAACACTATGATCTAGGGGGTTTAAAATGAATTTGTTAGTGTGGCTATTATTTGTTGACTTCAAAGCAATAGCTACACATTACTTGATAATCTGTCACACTTGGAGATGTTTTATGAAAATAACCCTCGGATAACCGGGACGATAGGGAGTCGGACGACGGAGTGGTGTCGTAGTGACGCTAACGTTAAGCCGTACCATTACAAACATTACCTCAAAATTGGAATTGCAGATAATCATGAAGTATGGATTCAAGATAAGCTTCAATTACCACCGTCCTCAGTCATCCTGGTCATCTCCTCCAGTGATCCCGCCCTCTGACTCTCCCCCAAGGCGTAGACGTTCTTAGTGCTTTGTGACGCGTTCCTGCCCCACTAAGTGAGGGAGGAACGCGTGACGAACCCCTAAGAACGTCTGCGTGGGAGGCTACAAGTCATCTCTATTAACCCACTCATGAATCGCTCCTCCTTCATTTCGATAAGTCTCAATTAGTCCAATAAACCGACATAATAAGAAATGAATATGTTTTCGGCATGAAAAGTTTGAACTTTTCAACTCTTGATCGTTTATTTATTCACTTTTCTGCAGCCACACAAGCGACAACAACAACGGCTGTAGCAGCAGCAGCAACAGCAGCCGGAGGACCATCAGGAGAAGGTGAAACATGATAACTGTCCTTTGATCAAAGATTAACGATTAAAAATGATTAATCGCGAAGCGTTCCTTATATGATAGGATACTTAAATGGTTTTAAGAAAGTACCCAGACAAAAGCCTAGTCGCTGTAGTCATCCACGTCACCCCAATCATTAACATCAACCCAGTCTTTCAAGTCGTTCCAGTCATCCAAGTCCATCCAGAAAAAAAGTCATCTCGGTAATAGTAGTAATTCAAATCGTCCAAGTTATCTGAGTCGTTCAGATCTAGGAGATATCATACCCATCTTCGTCATTTCCTTAAACCCAGTCGTTCTCAGTCACCAGTTTCAACTCACTCAGTTATCACGGACAACCGAGTAACCTCATTCACACTTGTTACTCCAATCATCCTAGACATTCCATTGATTGAGATTATGCCAGCCTTTCTTATCATCCCAATCATCGCGGTCAATCAAATCATCTCGGCCATCGCACTAATCCAGTGATCATAGTCAATCCCGTAATTTGGAACATCTTAGTTATCCTACTCAATAGAGTCCTCCTGTTCATACCAGTCATCTAATTCAATCTACTAATCCCTTGTCACCATTGTCACTGTCGTCACCGTCACCACAGTTGTCCCTGTTGTCACCATTGTCACCGTTGTCAATGTTGTCACCGTTGTAGCTGTTGTCACTGTTGTCGCTCTTGTCACCGTTGTCACTGTTGTCACCGTCGTCACCGTTGTCACTATTGTCACCATTGTCACTGTTGTCACCGTTGTCACTGTTGTCACCGTTGTCACCATTGCCACTGTTGTCACTGTTGTCGCTGTGGTCGCTGTTGTAACCGTTGTCACTGTTGTCACTGTGGTCACGGTTGTCACTATTGTCACCGTTCTCACTGTTGTCACCGTCGTCACCGTTGTCACTGTTGTCACCATTGTCACTGTTGTCACTGTTGTCACTCTTGTCACTGTTGTCACCGTTGTCACCACTGTCACCATTGTCGCCGTTGCAATGCTGTCACCATTGTCAGTGTTGTCACTGTTGTCGCTGATGTCACCGTTGTCACTGTTGTCACGGTTGTCACTGTTGTCACCGTTGTCACTGTTGTCCCTGTTGTAACTCTTGTCACTAATGTCACTGTTGTCACCATTGTCACTGTTGTCACCGTTGTCACTGTTGTCACTGTTGGCACCATTGTCAGCATTCTCAGAGTTGTTGGCGTTGTCACTGTTGTCAACGTTGTCAAGGTTGTCACGGTTGTCACTGTTGTCATGGTTGTCACTGTTGTCACCACTGTCACCGTTGCCACGTTGTCACCATTGTCACTTTTGTCACTGTTGTCGCTGTTGTCACCGTTGTCACTGTTGTCACAGTTCTCACTCTTGTCACCAATGTCACTGTTGTCACTGTTGTCGCTGTTGTCACCGTTGTCACTGTTGTCGCCGTTGTCACTGTTGTCACCCTTGTCACTGTTGTCACCGTTGTCAGCATTGTCAGGGTTGTCACCGTTGTCACTGTTGTCACAATTATCACTGTCGTCACCGTTGTCAAGTTGTCACCATTGTCACTGTTGTCACTGTTGTCGCTGTTGTCACCGTTGTCACCGTAGTCACTGTTGTCACGGTTATCACCGTTGTCACCGTTGTCACCGTGGTCAACGTTGTCACTGTTATCACTGTTGACACTGATGTCACTGTTGTCACTGTCATCACCCTTGTCACCGTTGTCACTGTTGTCACCGCTGTCAGCATTGTCAGGCAGTTCACCGTTGTCACCGTTGTCACTGTTGTCACTGTTGTCACTGCAGTCACTGTTGTCACCATTGTCAGTTTTCTCACTGTTGTCACCGTTGTCACTGTCTTCACCCTTGTCACTGTTGTCACCGTTGTCACCCTTGTCACTGTTGTCACCGTTGTCACTGTTGTCACCATTGTCACCGTTGTCACTGTTGTCAAAATGGTCAATTTTCTCACTGTTGTCACCTTTCTCACTGTTATCACTGTCGTCATCATTGTCACAGTTGTCACCGTCATCACTTTTGTCACTCTTCTCACCGTTCTCATGGTTGCCACTGTTGTCACTGTTGTCACAGTTGTCACTAATGTAACCATTATAACCTTAGTCACTGTTGTCACCATTGTCACTGTTGTCACTATTGTCACGGTTGTCAACCTTTTCACCGTTGTCACTGTTGTCACGGTTGTCACTGCTGTCAGGGTTGTCACTCTTGTCACCGTTGTCACCGTTGTGACTGTTGTCACTGTTGTCACGGTTGTCACTGTTGTCACCATTGTCAGTTTTGTCACTGTTGTCACCGTTGTTACTGTTTTCACCGTTGACACCGTTGTCACTCCTGTCACCGTTGTCACTGTTGTCATCGTTGTCACAGTTGTCACCGTCGTCACTCTTGTCACTCTTGTCACCGTTCTCACTGTTGTCACGGTTGTCACTGTTGTCACCATTGTCACCGTTTTCACCATTGTCACTGTTGTCACTGTTGTCACAATTGTCACTTTTGTCACTGTTGTCACTGTTGTCCCCGTTGTCACCGTTGTCACTGTTGTCACCATTGTCACCATTGTCACAGTTGTCACCGTCCTCACTGTTGTCTCTCTTGTCACCGTTGTCACTGTTGTCACGGTTGTCACTGTTGTCACTGTTGTCAGCTTTGTCACAATTGTCACTGTTCTCACTGTTGTAGCTGTTGTCATCGTTGTCACTGTTGTCATTGTTGTCACAATTGTCACTAATGTCACCATTGTCACCGTTGTCACTTTTGTCACCATTGTCAGTGTTCTCACCGTTGTCACTGTCTTCACCATTCTCACTGTTGTCACTGTTATCACCGTTCTCACCCTTGTCACTGTTGTTAACGTTGTCACTGTTGTCAAAATGGTCAATTTTCTCACTGTTGTCACCGTCGTCACTGTTGTCACTGTTGTCACTGTCGTCATCGTTGTCACAGTTGTCACCGTCATCGCTGTTGACACTCTTGTCACCGTTGTCACCGTTGTCATGGTTGTCACTTTTGTCACTGTTGTCACATTTGTCACTAATGCCACCATTCTCACCGTTGTCACTGTACTCACCATTGTCACTGTTGTCATGGTTGTCACCGATTTCACCGTTGTCACTGTTGTCACGGTTGTCACTCTTCTCACTGTTGTCACCGTTGTCACTGTTGTCACGGTTGTCACTGTTGTCACGGTTGTCACTGTTATCACGGTTGTCACTGTTGTCACCATTGTCAGTTTTGTCACGGTTGTCACCGTTCTTACTGTTGTCACCGTTAAAACCGTTGTCACTGATGTCACCACTGTCACCGTTGTCATTGTTGTCATCGTTGTCACAGTTGTCACCGTCGTCACTGGTCACTCTTGTCACCGTTGTCACTGTTGTCACTGTTTTTACCGTTGTCACTATTTTCACCATTGTCACTGTTGTTACTGTTGTCACTGTTGTCACTGTTGTTACCGTTGTCACTGTAGTCACAGTTGTCTCCATTGTCAGCATTGTCACTGTTGTCACCATTGTCACCGTTGTCACTGTTGTCACTGTTATCATCGTTGTCATCGTTGTCACCGATGTCACTCTTGTCACCGTTCTCACTGTTGTCAATGTTGTCACGGTTGTCGCTGTTGTCACCGTTGTCTCCATTGTCACTGTGGTCATAATTGTCACTGTTGTCACCATTGTCACTGTTTTTATCGTTTTCAAAGTTGTCACTGTCGTCACCATCGTCACTGTTGTCACTGTTGTCACTATCGTCATCATTGTCACAGTTGCCACCGTCAACACTGTTGTCACTCTTGTCACCGTTGTCATGGTTGTCACTGTTGTCACCATTGTCACCGCTGTCACTGTTCTCACCATTGACACTGTTGTCACGGTTGTCACCGTTTTCACTGTTGTCACCGTTGTCAATGTTGTCACTCTTGTCAGTGTTGTTACCGTTCTCACCGTTGTCACTGTTGTCACGGTTGTCACTCTTCTCACCATTGTGAGTTTTGTCACTGTTCTCATTGTCTTACTGATGTCACCGTTTACACCCTAGTCACTACTGTCACCGCTGTCACCGTTGTCACTGTTGTCATCGTTGTCATAGTTGTCACTGCTTTGACGGTTGTCACTGTTGTCAAGGTTGTCACTCTTGTCACCCTTGTCAGTGCTTTCAAGGTTGTCACTGCTGTCAAGGTTGTCACTCTTGTCACCGTTGTCACCGTTGTCACTGTTGTCACGGTTGTCACATTTGTCACCATTGTCCGTTTTGTCACTGTTGTCACTCCTGTCACCGTTGTCACCGTCGTCACTGTTGTCACTGTTGTCACCGTTGTAACTGTTGTCCCCGTTGTCACCATTGTCACTGTTGTCACTGTTGTTAAAATTGTCACTTTTGTCACTGTAGTCACCGTTGTCACTGTTGTCACCATTGTCACTCTTGTCAGCGTTTTCAAAGTTGTCACCGTCGTCACTGTTGTCACTGATGTCACCGCTGTCACTGTTGTCACCATTGTCACCGTTGTCACCGTTGTCACCGTTATCATCGTTGTCACAGTTGTAACTGTAGTCAAGTTTGTAACTGTTGTCACTGTTATCACAATTGTCACTTTTGTCACTGTTGCCACTGTTGTCAGCATTTTCACTGATGTCACCGTTGTCACTGTTGTCACTATTGTCACCGTTGTCACTGTTCTCACTGTTGTCACCGTTGTCACTGTTGTCACCATTGCCACAGTTGTCACTGTTGTCACTGTTGTCACCGTTGTCACCGTCGTCACCGTTGTCACTGTTGTCACGGTTGTCAATGTTCTCACCGTTGTCACCATTGTCACTGTTGTCACAATTGTCACTGTTGTAGCTGTTATCATCGTTTTCACAGTTGACACTTTTGTCACCGTCGTCACTGTCGTCATTTTTGTCACAGTTGTCACCGTCATCACTGTTGTCACTCTTGTCACCGTTTTAACCCTTGTCATCGTTGTCACGGTTGTCACCGTTGTCACTGTTGTCACCCTTGTCACTGTTGTCACTGTTGTCACTGTTGTCACTGTGGTCACCGTTGTCACTGTTGTCATAATTGTCACCATTGTCACTGTAGTCAGCGTTTTCCCTGATGTCAAAGTTGTCACTGTTGTCACCATTGTCACCGTTCTCTCTAATGTCACTGTTTTCACCGTTGTCACTTTTGTCACTGTTGTTACAATTGTCACTTTTGTCACTGTGGTCACCATTGTCACTGTTGTCAGCGTTTTCACTGTTGTCAATGTTGTCACCATTGTCACCGTTGTCACTAATGTCACTGTTGTCACCGTTGTCACTGTTGTCACCATTGTCACGGTTGTCACTGTTGTCACCGTTGTCACCGTTGTCACTGTTGTCACTGTTGTAACGGTTGTCACCATTGTCACTGTTGTCACAATTGTCACTGTTCTCACTGTTCTAGCTGTTGTCATCATTTTCACAGTTGTCACTGTCGTCACCGTCGTCACTGTTGTCACTGTCGTCATTGTTGTCACAGTTGTCACGGTCATCTTGTTACCGTTGTCATCGTTGTCACTGTTGTCACTGTTGTCACAGTTGTCACTAATGTCACCGTTGTCACCGTTGTCACTGTTACCATTGTCAGTTTTCTGACTGTTGTCACCGTTGTCACTGTTGTCACTGTTGTCACCGTTCTCACCCTTGTCACTGTTGTCACCGTTGTCACTGTTGTCACCATTGTCACTGATGTCACTGTTGTCAAAATGGTCAATTTTGTCACTGTTGTCACTGTTGTCACGGTTGTCACTGTTGTCACCATTGTCAGTTTTGTCACTCTTGTCAGCGTTGTCACCGTTAAAACCGTTGTCACTCCTGTCACCGTTGTCACTGTTGTAATCGTTGTCACAGTTGTCACCGGTGTCACTGTTGTCACTCTTGTCACCATTGTCACTTGTCACGGTTGTCACTATTGTCACCGTTGTCACGTTTGTAACTGTTGTCACTGTTGTCACAATTGTCAATTTTGTCACAGTTGCCACTGTCGTCAGCATTTTCACTGATGTCACCGTTGTCACTGTTGTCACTATTCTGACCCTTGTCACTGTTGTCACTGTTGTCACCGTTGTCACTGTTGTCACCATTGTCACAGTTGTCACTGTTGTCACTGTTGTCACTGTTGTCACCGTTGTCACCGTTGTCACCGTTGTCACTGTTGTCACGGTTGTCAATGTTGTCACCGTTGTCACCATTGTCACTGTTGTCACAATTGTCACTGTTGTAGCTGTTATCATCGTTTTCACAGTTGTCACTTTTGTCACCGTCGTCACTGTCGTCATTGTTGTCACAGTTGTCACCGTCATCACTGTTGTCACTCTTGTCACCGTTGTCATCGTTGTCATCGTTGTCACTGTTGTCACTGTTGTCACAGTTGTCACTAATGTCACCATTGTCACCGTTGTCACTGTTACCATTGTCAGTTTTCTCACTGTTGTCACCGTTGTCACCGTTGTCACTGTTGTCACCGTTGTCACCGTTGTCACTGTTGTCACCGTTGTCACTGTTGTCACCATTGTCACCGTTGTCACCGTTGTCACTGTTGTCACCGTTGTCACCGTTGTCACTGTTGTCACGGTTGTCACTGTTGTCAAGGTTGTCACCGTTGTCACCATTGTCACTGTTGTCACAATTGTCACTGTTCTCACTATTGTAGCTGTTGTCATCGTTTTCACAGTTGTCACTGTCGTCACCGTCGTCACTGTTGTCACTGTCGTCATTGTTGTCACAGTTGTCACGGTCACCACTGTTGTCACTCTTGTCACCGTTGTCATCGTTGTCGCTGTTGTCACTGTTGTCACAGTTGTCACTAAGTTGTCACCGTTGTCACTGTTACCATTGTCAGTTTTCTCACTGTTGTCACCGTTGTCACTGTTGTCACTGTTGTCAGCGTTCTCACCCTTGTCACTGTTCCCGTGTCATGTTTCCCATTGTCACCGTTGTCACTGTTGTCAAAATGGTCAATTTTCTCACTGTTGTCACCTTTGTCACTGTTGTCACTGTTGTCACTGTCGTCATCATTGTCACAGTTGTCACCGTCATCACTGTTGTCACTCTTGTCACCGTTTTAACCCTTGTCATCGCTGTCACGGTTCTCACCGTTGACGCTGTTTCACCCTTGTCACTGTTGTCACTGTTGTCACGGTTGTCACTGTGGTAACCGTTGTCACTGTTGTCATAATTGTCACCATTGTCACTGTTGTCAGCGTTTTCACTGATGTCACCCTTGTCACTGTTGTCACCATTGTCACCGTTCTCTCTAATGTCACTGTTGTCACCGTTGTCACTGTTGTCACAATTGTCACTTTTCTCACTGTTGTCACCATTGTCACTATTGTCACCGTTGTCAGCGTTTTCACTGTTGTCAATGTTGTCACCATTGTCACCGTTGTCACTAATGTCACTGTTGTCACCGTTGTCACCGTTGTCACTGTTGTCACGGTTGTCACTGTTGTCACCATTGTCACCATTGTCACCATTGTCACTGGTGTCACAATTGTCACTGTTCTCACTGTTGTAGCTGTTGTCATCGTTTTCACAGTTGTCACTGTCGTCACCGTCGTCACTGTTGTCACTGTCGTCATTGTTGTCACAGTTGTCACACTGCACGAAAAATTGGATTTACTCACATTTACTCATGAGCAAATATGATGC
The DNA here is from genome assembly GCA_942486035.1 of Porites lobata. Classification (NCBI taxonomy): domain Eukaryota; kingdom Metazoa; phylum Cnidaria; class Anthozoa; order Scleractinia; family Poritidae; genus Porites; species Porites lobata. The sequence continues at coordinate 955,070 of CALNXK010000195.1, forward strand.
AAACGCGGTGAAAATGTGTGTCAAACATGGTAAATGCCGTATTTACTCACACATTTACAACCCCTATCTAAAAATGAAGTAAATACGGCATTTACCATGTTTGCCACACATTTGCACCGCGTTTGTATCATATTTGCTCATGAGTAAATGTGAGTAAATCCAATTTTTCGTGCAGTGTCACGGTCATCACTGTTGTCACTCTTGTCACCGTTGTCATCGTTGTCACTGTTGTCACTGTTGTCACAGTTGTCACTAATGTCACCATTGTCACCGTTCTCACTGTTACCATTGTCAGTTTTCTCACTGTTGTCACCGTTGTCACTGTTGTCACTGTTGTCACCGTTCTCACCCTTCTCACTGTTGTCAAAATGGTCAATTTTCTGTTTTCTGTTTTCTGTTGTCACTGTTAACATCGCTGTCACAGGTTTCACTGTCGTCACTGTTGTCAAAATGGTCAATTTTGTCACTGTTGTCACTGTTGTCATCGTTTTCACTGTTGTCACGGTTGTCACTATTGTCACCATTGTCAGTTTTGTCACTCTTGTCAGCGTTGTCACCGTTGACACCGTTGTCACTCCTGTCACCGTTGTCACTGTTGTAATCGTTGTCACAGTTGTCACCGGTGTCACTGTTGTCACTCTTGTCACCATTGTCACTTGTCACGGTTGTCACTATTGTCACCGTTGTCACGTTTGTAACTGTTGTCACTGTTGTCACAATTGTCATTTTGTCACTTTTGTCACTGTCGTCGTCACATTTTCACTGATGTCACCGTTGTCACTGTTGTCACTGTTCTGACCCTTGTCACTGTTGTCACTGTTGTCACTGTTGTCACTGTTGTCACCAGTTGTCACTGTTGTCACTGTTGTCACTGTTGTCACTGTTGTCACCGTTGTCACCGTTGTCACCGTTGTCACTGTTGTCACGGTTGTCAATGTTGTCACCGTTGTCACCATTGTCACTGTTGTCACAATTGTCACTGTTGTAGCTGTTATCATCGTTTTCACAGTTGTCACTTTTGTCACCGTCGTCACTGTCGTCACAGTTGTCACCGTCATCACTGTTGTCACTCTTGTCACCGTTTTAACCCTTTTCATCGTTGTCACGGTAGTCACCGTTATCACTGTTGTCACTCTTGTCACTGTTGTCACGGTTGTCACTGTGGTCACCGTTGTCACTGTTGTCACAATTGTCACTTTTGTCACTGTTGTCACCATTTTCACCATTGTCACTGTTGTCAGCGTTGTCACTGATGTCAACGTTGTCACTGTTGTCACCATTGTCACCGTTCTCTCTAATGTCACTGTTGTCACAATTGTCACTTTTGTCACTGTTGTCACCATTGTCACTGTTGTCAGCGTTTTCACTGTTGTCAATGTTGTCACCATTGTCACCGTTGTCACTAATGTCACTGTTGTCACCGTTGTCACTGTTGTCACCATTGTCACCGTTGTCACTGTTGTCACTGTTGTCACCGTTGTCACCGTTGTCACTGTTGTCACGGTTGTCACTGTTGTCACCGTTGTCACCATTGTCACCATTGTCACTGTTGTCACAATTGTCACTGTTCTCACTGTTGCATGCAGTAGCTGTTGTCATCGTTTTCACAGTTGTCACTGTCGTCACCGTCCTCACTGTTTTCACTGTCGTCATTGTTGTCACAGTTGTCACGGTCATCACTGTTGTCACTCTTGTCACCGTTGTCATCGTTGTCACTGTTGTCACTGTTGTCACAGTTGTCACTAATGTCACCATTGTCACCGTGGTCACTGTTACCATTGTAAGTTTTCTGACTGTTGTCACCGTTGTCACTGTTGTCACTGTTGTCACCGTTCTCACCCTTGTCACTGTTGTCACCGTTGTCACTGTTGTCACCATTGTCACCGTTGTCACTGTTGTCAAAATGGTCAATTTTCTCACTGTTTTCACCTTTGTCACTGTTCTCACTGTCGTCATCATTGTCACAGTTGTCACCGTCATCACTGTTGTCACTCTTGTCACCGTTTTAACCCTTGTCATCGTTGTCACGGTTCTCACCGTTGACACTGTTTTCACCCTTGTCACTGTTGTCACTGTTGTCACGGTTGTCACTGTGGTCACCGTTGTCACTGTTGTCACAATTGTCACCATTGTCACTGTTGTCAGCGTTTTCACTGATGTCACCGTTGTCACTGTTGTCACCATTGTCACCGTTCTCTCTGATGTCACTGTTGTCACCGTTGTCACTGTTGTCACAATTGTCACTTTTCTCACTGTTGTCACCATTGTCACTATTGTCACCGTTGTCAGCGTTTTCACTGTTGTCAATGTTGTCACCATTGTCACCGTTGTCACTAATGTCACTGTTGTCACCGTTTTCACCGTTGTCACTGTTGTCACGGTTGTCACTGTTGTCACCATTGTCACCATTGTCACCATTGTCACTGGTGTCACAATTGTCACTGTTCTCACTGTTGTAGCTGTTGTCATCGTTTTCACAGTTGTCACTGTCGTCACCGTCGTCACTGTTGTCACTGTCGTCATTGTTGTCACAGTTGTCACACTGCACGAAAAATTGGATTTACTCACATTTACTCATGAGCAAATATGATGCAAACGCGGTGCAAATGTGTGTCAAACATGGTAAATGCCGTATTTACTCACACATTTACAACCCCTATCTAAAAATGAAGTAAATACGGCATTTACCATGTTTGCCACACATTTGACCGCGTTTGCATCATATTTGCTCATGAGTAAATGTGAGTAAATCCAATTTTTCGTGCAGTGTCACGGTCATCACTGTTGTCACTCTTGTCACCGTTGTCATCGTTGTCACTGTTGTCACTGTTGTCACAGTTGTCACTAATGTCACCATTGTCACCGTTCTCACTGTTACCATTGTCAGTTTTCTCACTGTTGTCACCGTTGTCACTGTTGTCACTGTTGTCACCGTTCTCACCCTTCTCACTGTTGTCAAAATGGTCAATTTTCTGTTTTCTGTTTTCTGTTGTCACTGTTAACATCGCTGTCACAGGTTTCACTGTCGTCACCGTTGTCACCATTGTCACCGTTGTAACTGTTGTCACTGTTGTCACAAATGTCAGTTTTCTCACTGTTGTCACCGTTGTCACTGTTGTCACTGTTGTCACAATTGTCAGTTTTCTCACTGTTGTCACCGCTGTCACTGTTGTCACTGTTGTCAGCGTTCTCACCCTTGTCACTGTTGTCACCGTTGTCACTGTTGTCACCGTTGTCACTGTTGTCACTGTCGTCATCGTTGTCATCGACATCACTGTTGTCACTCTTGTCACCGTTGTCATGGTTGTCACTGTTGTCACATTTGTCACTAATGTCACCGTTGTCACCATTGTCACTGTTGTCACTGTTGTCAGCGTTGTCACTGTTGTCACTGTTATTGTCGTTGTCACAGTTGTCACTGTTGTCACCGTTGTCACCGTTGTCACTGTTGTCACTGTTGTGACAATTTTCACTTTTGTCACTGTTGTCACCGTTGTCACTGCTGTCACCATTGTCACTTTTGTCACTGTTGTCACTGTTGTCACAATTGTCACTTTTCTCACTGTTGTCACCCTTGTCACTGTTGTCACCACTGCACCATTGTCACTGTTGTCAGCTTTTCACTGATGTCATCGTTGTCACTGTTGTCACCATTGTCACCGTTGTCACTGTTGTCACTGTTGTCACTGTTGTCACCGTTGTCAGTGTTGTCACCATTGTCACCGTTGTCACTGTTGTCACTGATGTCACCGTTGTTACCGTTGTCACCATTGTCACTGTTGTCACAATTGTCACTGTTGTCACTGTTGTCATCGTTTTCACTGTTGTCACGGTTGTCACTGTTATCACCATTGTCAGTTTTGTCACTGTTGTCACCGTTGTCACCGTTGACACCGTTGTCACTCCTGTCACCGTTGTCACTGTTGTAATCGTTGTCACAGTTGTCACCGTTGTCACTGTTGTCACTCTTGTCACCGTTGTCACTTGTCACGGTTGTCACTATTGTCACCGTTGTCACGTTTGTAACTGTTGTCACTGTTGACACAATTGTCACTTTTGTCACTGTTGCCACTGTTGTCAGCATTTTCACTGATGTCACCGTTGTCACTGTTGTCACTATTGTCACCGTTGTCACTGTTGTCACTGTTGTCACCGTTGTCACTTTTGTCACCATTGTCACAGTTGTCACTGTTGTCACTGTTGTCACCGTTGTCACCGTTGTCACTGTTGTCACGGTTGTCAATGTTGTCACCGTTGTCACCATTGTCACTGTTGTCACAATTGTCACTGTTGTAGCTGTTATCATCGTTTTCACAGTTGTCACTTTTGTCACCGTCGTCACTGTCGTCATTGTTGTCACAGTTGTCACCGTCATCACTGTTGTCACTCTTGTCACCGTTTTAACCCTTGTCATCGTTGTCACGGTTGTCACCGTTGTCACTCTTGTTACTCTTGTCACTGTTGTCACTGTTGTCACGGTTGTCACTGTGGTCACCGTTGTCACTGTTGTCACAATTGTCACTTTTGTCACTGTTGTCACCATTGTCACCATTGTCACTGTTGTCAGCGTTTTCACTGATGTCAACGTTGTCACTGTTGTCACCATTGTCACCGTTCTCTCTAATGTCACTGTTGTCACCGTTGTCACTTTTGTCACTGTTGTCACAATTGTCACTTTTGTCACTGTTGTCACCACTGTTGTCAGCATTTTCACTGATGTCACCGTTGTCACTGTTGTCACTATTGTCACCGTTGTCACTGTTGTCACTCTTGTCACCCTGTTGTCACCATTGTCACAGTTGTCACTGTTGTCACTGTTGTCACCGTTGTCACGGTTGTCACTGTTGTCACCGTTGTCACTGTTGTCACCATTGTCACAGTTGTCACTGTTGTCACTGTTGTCACCGTTGTCACCGTTGTCACTGTTGTCACGGTTGTCCATGTTGTCACTGTTGTCACAATTGTCACTGTTGTAGCTGTTATCATCGTTTTCACAGTTGTCACTTTTGTCACCGTCGTCACTGTCGTCATTGTTGTCACAGTTGTCACCGTCATCACTGTTGTCACTCTTGTCACCGTTTTAATCCTTGTCATCGTTGTCACGGTTGTCACCGTTGTCACTGTTGTCACTCTTGTCACTGTTGTCACTGTTGTCACTGTTGTCACGGTTGTCACTGTGGTCACCGTTGTCACTGTTGTCACAATTGTCACTTTTGTCACTGTTGTCACCATTGTCACCATTGTCACTGTTGTCAGCCTTTTCACTGATGTCAACGTTGTCACTGTTGTCACCATTGTCACCGTTCTCTCTAATGTCACTGTTGTCACCGTTGTCACTTTAGTCACTGTTGTCACAATTGTCACTTTTGTCACTGTTGTCACCACTATTGTCAGCATTTTCACTGATGTCACCGTTGTCACTGTTGTCACTATTGTCACCGATGTCACTGTTGTCACCGTTGTCATTGTTGTCACCATTGTCACAGTTGTCACTGTTGTCAGCGTTGTCACCGTTGTCACCGTTGTCACTGTTGTCACGGTTGTCAATGTTGTCACCGTTGTCACCATTGTCACTGTTGTCACAATTGTCACTGTTGTAGCTGTTATCATCGTTTTTACAGTTGTCACTTTTGTCACCGTCGTCACTGTCGTCATTAGGGACTTTCAGATAGGTCACTACGGTCGCCTGGGACGGTTAGATAGATGTCACGTCACGCAAAAAATGCGTGACCTTTTACCGTCGTCCTTTTGGGACGGTATGTTTTCGCCGGGTTTCTCGTCGTGAAGACAACGGTGAAACCGATAAGAGTTCATGCATACTTATTGTCACTTTTCTTCTAAAACTGAGTAGCCACTGGGTTAAATACGCGTTGGCTTGTGTTTACATTGATTTACATATCGGTGAAATGAAAAAAAAAGCGAAAATGTCTGATTTCATTCATAACTTAGCTAGCGGCCGCATGGCGACTGCTTGTTCTATCCAGTGTCGTCCGCAATGGCAGAGGAAAATTGCCGAAAGAAAGGTAAGGCCCAGTTCAAATGTTCATCTTTTCATGTACCGAACTTAATACCTGTTTAGGTCGACCCAAATGGTTCGAGGTTGACTCAGGCGTCGAACTTAAAGTGTAGTCGAACTCGATTCATTTTCAGGATGTTCAATGGTCTAGAAACTTTTAAACAAGTGAAAATAAATTTTAGTAATTTGTGCTTTAGTTTCGGCACATGAGAAGTTCGATGTTTCAACTGGGCCTAACAGTGATGTGATGATTGTAGCCGTCTTTTTATAACTTAAAAGTGCATTTTTTATCAAGAAAAGATTTCTTCAACTCAAAAGGTGTTGGCTTAGGAAAGGAAAGTTCAAATAAAAACATCGACTACAGTTTTGAAAACTAGCTAGCTAGCTTTAATTTGTACCCTTATTCTTCTGATTGGTATTCTTCGTATAAAACAAGAAACTCTTCTTCAGTAATTGAGCCTTCTGCGAAAGAAATGACAAGCGAGTTTCGCACATGACTTCACCGTCCTCTGTTGTGTTGTCCGATCTTAAATTGAAATTTTTCGCGGCTTCTTACCGTCATGGCCCCAGGCCGCCCGTAGACGCATCCAACCGTCCCAGCCTACCGTAGTGACCTATCTTAAAGTCCCTATTGTTGTCACAGTTGTCACCGTCATCACTGTTGTCACTCTTGTCACCGTTTTAACCCTTGTCATCGTTGTCACGGTTGTCACCGTTGTCACTGTTGTCACTCTTGTCACTGTTGTCACGGTTGTCACTGTGGTCACCGTTGTCACTCTTGTCACAATTGTCACTTTTGTCACTGTTGTCACCATTGTCACCATTGTCACTGTTGTCAGCATTTTCACTGATGTCAAAGTTTTCACTGTTGTCGCCATTGTCACCGTTCTCTCTAATGTCACTGTTGTCACCGTTGTCACTTTTGTCACTGTTGTCACAATTTTCACTTTTGTCACTGTTGTCACCATTGTCACTGTTGTCACCATTGTCACTGTTGTCAGCCCTTTTCACAGTTGTCAATGTTGTCACCATTGTTACCGTTGTCACAATTGTCACTGTTCTCACTGTTGTAGCTGTTGTCATCGTTTTCACAGTTGTCAGTGTCGTCACCATTGTCACCGTTGTCACTGTTGTCACTGTTGTCACCGTTGTCACCGTTGTCACTGTTGTCACGGTTGTCACTGTTGTCACCGTTGTCACCATTGTCACCATTGTCACTATTGTCACAATTGTCACTGTTCTCACTGTTGTAGCTGTTGTCATCGTTTTCACAGTTGTCACTGTCGTCACCGTCGTCACTGTTGTCACTGTCGTCATTGTTGTCACAGTTGTGACGGTCATCACTGTTGTCACTCTTGTCACCGTTGTCATCGTTGTCAATGTTGTCACTGTTGTCACAGTTGTCACTAATGTCACCATTGTCACCGTTGTCACTGTTACCATTGTAAGTTTTCTGACTGTTGTCACCGTTGTCACTGTTGTCACTGTCGTCACCGTTCTCACCCTTGTAACTGTTGTCACCGTTGTCACTGTTGTCACCATTGTCACCGTTGTCACTGTAGTCAAAATGGACAATTTTCTCACTGTTGTCACCTTTGTCACTGTTGTCACTGTTGTCACTGTCGTCATCATTGTCACAGTTGTCACCGTCATCAGTGTTGTCACTCTTGTCACCGTTTTAACCCTTGTCATCGCTGTCACAGTTCTCACCGTTGACACTGTTTTCACCCTTTTCACTGTTGTCACTGTTGTCACGGTTGTCACTGTGGTAACAGTTGTCACTGTTGTCACAATTGTCACCATTGTCACTGTTGTCAGCGTTTTCACTGATGTCACCGTTGTCACTGTTTTCACCATTGTCACCGTTCTCTCTAATGTCACTGTTGTCACCGTTGTCACTGTTGTCACAATTGTCACTTTTGTCACTGTTGTCACCATTGTTACTGTTGTCACCATTGTCACTATTGTCACCGTTGTCATCGTTTTCACTGTTGTCAATGTTGTCACCATTGTCACCGTTGTCACTAATGTCACTGTTGTCACCGTTGTCACTGTTGTCACTGTTGTCACCGTTGTCACCGTTGTCACTGTTGTCACGGTTGTCACTGTTGTCACCATTGTCACCATTGTCACTGGTGTCACAATTGTCACTGTTCTCACTGTTGTAGTTGTTGTCATCGTTTTTACAGTTGTCACTGTCGTCACCGTCGTCACTGTTGTCACTGTCGTCATTGTTGTCACAGTTGTCACGGTCATCACTGTTGTCACTCTTGTCACCGTTGTCATCGTTGTCACTGTTGTCACTGTTGTCACAGTTGTCACTAATGTCACCATTGTCACCGTTGTCACTGTTACCATTGTCAGTTTTCTGACTGTTGTCACCGTTGTCACTGTTGTCACTGTTGTCACCGTTCTCACCCTTGTCACTGTTGTCAAAATGGTCAATTTTCTGACTGTTGTCACCGTTGTCACTGTTGTCACTGTTGTCACTGTCGTCATCGTTGTCTCAGTTGTCACCGTCATCACTCTTGTCACTCTCTTCACCTTTGTCACCGTTGTCATGGTTTTCACATTTGTCACTAATGTCACCATTGTCACCGTTGTCACTGTTATCATCGTTGTCACAGGTTTCACTGTCGTCACCGTTGTCACCATTGTCACCGTTGTCACTGTTGTCAAAATGGACAATTTTCTCACTGTTGTCACCTTTGTCACTGTTGTCACTGTTGTCACTGTCGTCATCATTGTCACAGTTGTCACCGTCATCACTGTTGTCACTCTTGTCACCGTTTTAACCCTTGTCATCGCTGTCACGGTTCTCACCGTTGACACTGTTTTCAGCCTTGTCACTGTTGTCACTCTTGTCACGGTTGTCACTGTGGTAACCGTTGTCACTGTTGTCACAATTGTCACTGTTGTCAGCGTTTTCACTGATGTCACCGATGTCACTGTTTTCACCATTGTCACCGTTCTCTCTAATGTCACTGTTGTCACTTTTGTCACTGTTGTCACAATTGTCACTTTTGTCACTGTTGTCACCATTGTCACCGTTGTCACCATTGTCACTATTGTCACCGTTGTCAGCGTTTTCACTGTTGTCAATGTTGTCACCATTGTCACCGTTGTCACTAATGTCACTGTCTTCACCGTTGTCCCTGTTGTCACTGTTGTCAAAATGGTCAATTTTCTGACTGTTATCACCGTTGTCACTGTTGTCACTGTTGTCACTGTCGTCATCGTTGTCTCAGTTGTCACCGTCATCACTGTTGTCACTCTCTTCACCTTTGTCACCGTTGTCATGGTTTTCACATTTGTCACTAATGTCACCATTGTCACCGTTGTCACTGTTGTCACTGTTATCATCGTTGTCACAGGTTTCACTGTCGTCACCGTTGTCACCGTTGTCACTATTGTCACTTTTGTCACCATTGTGACTATTGTCGCGGTTGTCAC
>CALNXK010000196.1:0-2500 GCA_942486035.1 Porites lobata
GAAACCTGTCTGATAGGCGAACTAAAAATTTTGTTTTCGCAATTTAAAATAATAATCTCATTTACGGTTCTAGACCTTAAAACCTAGAGCAGTTTGTGAAAGCATCCTAGAGAAGAAAAACTGGGCTGAATTTTTGTCCATGATCCGAGACCATTTCAAATGCAGACGATGTTTACAACGTGTCTACGTCTGTTGTTGCGAAAGTGTACAAGTTGGACATGGAACAAACTTGCACAACATAAAATAACCTCTTTCAACACACGAGATTCTGCTCAAATCTCTTTTCAGTTGTACAGTGTTCAAGTTATACTCCAAGGGTAGGGCAGAGCTGGAATTTTGGAGATGAATGAATATATTTTCGCATCTTTCCACCAACTCGAATGTACACGCATCGTTGCTGTGTTTGTCTCGTCACGCCTGAAATATCCTCGACATAATAAGCTATACAGAAAATAGCAATACCATTAAAAACTCTTCGAAGAATAACCACTGTAAGTCTTAAAATAAGGACATTTCAATAACCTAATCAGTTTCAAATAAAACTGAGACTATATTGACCTTTTCATGCTTTGTAATGGCCAGTTTGGACACGTTATCTCTTTCTTCGCCGAAGACCTGCAACTTGCTTATATTTTGAAACGGTGAAGCCAAGAGGCGTTTTATTGTACAAGGCAGGAAAATAGCTCGGCTCACCTTTTCGACCTTGCTTCACACTGTAACTAACATCAATGAATTCCAGGTCCACCTTCTGTTTAGGTCTTTGCCAAAAGCTAAGCCTTTCCACATATTCGCCGGCTTCGAGCATCGAATCTTTGCTGTCGACAGAACTGGTTTCCTCTCCGCCACAACATTTAATCGCTGACTTATAGCTCTCTGCCCTGGCCGAAATATAATTTTCCATCGGTTTCAACCACTGGCGTTTGCCAAACCGGATATATATTAAGTCTCAATTTTTGCTATAAGTCATGTGAGAACGTCTTTGTCCTTCTTCGTCGACTCAAAGTCCAATTTATGTAAATTAATGAATAATTTATACAATACACAATTCGATAACATTTTTGCACAACTTTTTGCGGTTCAGGATAGCAGGTTAAAAACCGCCAAGGCTAAATAAATAGCCCTAGTAGATGCCAAATTCCTATTAGCTGTTAAATTTAGTTCAATTTCAAGTCATGTCAGGTCGTGTTAAATCTTTTTTGGAAAAAATTACGTCACAATCCACTGTTTTAATAAGTATAAAATTAGTGCGACAAATTACCCCACGGAAAAGACAGAAAAGAAAACTATTGTCCACGTCTTCTGTCTTTTCATATACTCGCATTAAACAGAAATACAACCTAAAAAGACCATACGATGCAAGTATTTCTGATATCGTAGCGGGCAGACAGGCCAGTGACATTTAAGACGCCAAAAATTGCGGGTATTTAATTCAGAAAGCCGAGACACGATATTTCAGACGATTAAATTCAAACAAAATTAAAATTTTTGGTAATAAAAAAACTAACTTTATTCCAGAAATGACGATGATTTTATGGAAAGTAAAGCGAACGTGTTTAGACCTCCCAGGTTTCTAAATCTAAATAAACCGGATATCTAGGGTCTATCTGGGATTTAAAGTTTCATTTTTCATAACGTGGCACGGCGACGAAAACAAACGAAAATGCAAGCGAGTTAACTGGGCACCAGGACTTCCGGGCCGAACGATTGCTGGGTATTTTTAATTTTGTTTGTGAAATCATAATTCAAGACAAGGACACAAAATCGTTACACGTCAATCATGCCCTTTTTCGTATTACTGACAAATATGGACAAATGTAGGTGGTCTTTTTAAAGTTTGCATAAAATATACCGTAAAATTACGAAAATAAGCCTCCGAGCTCATATTTTTCAAAGGCCCTTTTTTGGAGGCTTATATTCGGAGGCGCTTACATACGGAGTGAACTTTGCGTTTCAAAGTCGGTTAGGCTTATTCTTGGAGGGAAATTTGCGTCTCAAAATAGACTGGGCTAGCTTGTATTTGAAAGGAAATTTATTTCTGTCAGTAATTTGCAGAAAGTTTTTTCTGAAACTGGCGTTGAGGACATCACAGGCAGCCCAAGCGCACTATGTGTGGGTTCGGGCTTCAGAGGTCATTTGGTCGGAATATACTAGAATTATTAGTGTATTATCTGATGCTAAATAAACGCAAAAATCTTAAAGATATGAAGTCTTCTTGTTTGTCTATCTGTACTAGTAGCCTTTAAGATAACGAAGGTCGTTATTTCTTGCATTATTACATGTGATTCGGGCCCTTAATGTTCGAATTTTATCACATGTATTTGAATCTATAACGTTAAGAAAAAAAAATCATGATCACGCGAAATATTGATTCAAAAAGCTCCCTTACCTTTAGTTCATAGCCACTCTGTGTCCTACGGCCGGTTTAAACGCCGTTTAGTCGACTTTCCTTCCTCAGTACTCGATGGAAGCCCGAACCCACACATAGTGCGCTTGGGCTGCC